>JANAVB010031218.1:5231310-5236310 GCA_029216955.1 Iris pallida
AGGAGGAGTTGCTCTATGACTCATATTATGGAGTTACTACTGAGGACCAGGCTTTGTCTTACGAGGATGTACCTACGGGAAAACTCGTCTAGTTTGTGTAGTTGCTCGGGATATTTAGTGTAGTCATGTATTAGACTATGTATTTTGTAACTGGACATGTATCCAATTTTATATTTCAGACTTGTACTTGGACTTACTATTATATGAGATGACTTTTGTGTTTGGAGCATTCATGACTCTTCTTTACTTATAGAACTGTTAGCACATTTTAGTCTTATCCTGTTATCTCTAGAACATCTCAAGCGTAGGCTGGATATGACTCGGCCCGGCCCAACAATTTGGGTAGCAGATCGTGACATGTTTTTAGTGGTGGCCAATGCAAGGTCTCTGACTAAATTGGTTGGTTACGTCATTGTACCAAGCTTGCCTACAATTAGGAACTTAAGGTAATTAGACAACATTAGGAATGACGCTTAGAACACCTAGAGGAATACTAGGATTGCAACATAGGAAATACATCACATGCTTGCTATTATAATTAGATTTTCTTGTTTATGATTGTTTACTTTAAAGAGTCCTTATAAGTCTTTTTTATTTTAATTAGATGGTTCTCACCCGCTCATCCCAGTATGTCACATCTGAGAATAGCACACTCTCTATCCAGTCAGCTGACCAGTTGACCGATACACCTCCACCTACCATATTTTTCCACTCCACAAATCCACAAACCCAGATGCCTCCACCACCTTCCACATCACAGTCCCAGCAGGACCCGATACTCCCACCACCACCTATCACTATACCTACCCAGGCTTCCGTCACACTCGACGGGAACCAACTGTTCACTCTGATCCAGGGGTTCCTAACAACCCATCAGGAGCAGACTACCCTACTCTGCCAGAGCATGGAGCGTTCTGAGGAATGTATCGTGGTCCCACCACCTGTAGAGCCACGACAGAGAGCAGGGACAATCAAGAACTTTATGGGTCTGAACCCCAAGGAGTTCTTAGGGACTGAGGGCATAGTTGTAGCAGATGACTGGCTAGACACGGTAGAGAGGAAGCTCCTTGGAGCTAGGTTGCTGAATGACCTCCAGGTCGAGGCAGCTGGATTTCTGCTGATAGACTTGGCAGGAGTTTGGTTTCAGAATGAGCCGCTATTCGCGAGAGGGAGGACCACTTGGGATTAGTTCAAGACCCAATTCAAGAAGAAATTCTTCTCGACCACCGCTAGGGTAGCCATGGGGCTACGATTCCAGAACATCCAGTAGGGGAACCGTTCTGTTGACGAGTATGCGGCAGAGTTTAGTCGCCTGAGCCGTTTCGCTCCTAGTCAAGTTGCAGACCCTGAGGAGATGACGCGTAGGTTTTGCCATGGCCTAGTTCCAGACATTGGCATTCTTATAGTGGCGAACGGTACGACTGACTACTACCAGAGCCTAGAGTTGGCCCGGAGCATAGAGAAGCGTCTTTTGTCTTACAAGAAGCCGGCTTCTGTACACCTCGAGGGACCGTCCAAGCGTCAGGCTTTCCAGCAGAGAGCACCGACGTCGCACCAGCAGACATACCGTCCTCCCACACCACATCACCCGACCCCGCCAGTTAGAGCCCCGGGACCCCGGCAGCAGCAGAAGGGAGCTATGTATTCTTTCTGTGGAAGACCAGGGCATGATTACTCCGTCTGCAGAAAAAGGTTGAAGCAGTACTTAGTTTGTGGGTCTGCCACCCATCAGCTTCGGGACTGCCCAGTAGCCAGGGTATCTAGAGGGCCGCTCCCGACTCAGCAACAGAGGTTTGGGCAATATCTGCAGCAGCAGAAGGGACCCCAGGGGAATGCTTATAGTCTAGCTCTTGAGTCGGAGCCGAAGCAGGTTCCGGAGCCCGATTATTTGGCTGACGTCATCACAGGTCATATTTATTTGTATACTTTTCTAGCTCTATGCTTGTTTGATTCTGGTGTATCTCATAGCTTTCTGTCATTAGAGTTTATGCATAAACACCACTTAGTAGCTACACCTACCGAGGAGATGAGTAGAGTAATGACGGGAGACGGACCAGTGCCCATTAGAGCTATCTATAGATGCTCTATTACTATAGCCATGAGAGAGTTTAGGGGACGATTCTTTATGATGCCACTGCCCGGATATGATATCATATTGGGGATGGACTGGCTTAGCCATGCCCATGCAGCTATAGACTGTCATGAGGGTAGTATTCAGTTCAGTCCCCCAGGCACGACACCATTCAGTATGAGGAGGACAGGGCCGGAGATCAGCCTAGAGCCGAACTATTGTGCGACAGTTAGGGAGATAGCACCGCCACACCCTATCATTAGGGAGTTTATGGATGTATTCCCAGAGGATCTTCCAGAACTTTCTCCTGATATAGATGTGGAGTTTACTATAGATTTAGTACCGGGTTCATCACCAGTATCCCGGACTTGCTATAGAGTGAACCCCAAGGAGGCCGTAGAGATGAAGGAGCAGATTGATAACCTGTTGAAAAAGGGTTTCATTCGATCTAGTGCTTCACCATGGGGAGCGCCAGTACTCTTTGTGCCTAAGAAGGTTGGTACAGTTCGGTTGTGCATTGACTACCGGGCGTTGAATACCATCACCATTAAGAACGAATATCCTCAGTCCAGGATAGATGATTTGTTCGACTAGTTGAGTGGGGTGAAAGTATTTTTCAGGATAGATTTGAGATCCAGGTACCACCAGGTGAAGGTCAGGGCTGCAGACATCCAGAAGATGGCGTTCAACACGAAGTACGGACAGTATGAGTTTCTGGTGATGCCATTTGGTCTCACAAATGCGCTAGCTGTCTTTATGAATTTGATGAATAAGACATTTCACCAGTATCTGGATAAGTTCGTCTTAGTATTTATCGACGACATCCTAATATACTCGAAGACGCCGGAGGAACACGCAGAGCACTTGCGGATAGTTTTGGGAATTCTGAGACAGGAGAGGTTGTTTGCCAAATTGTCGAAGTACGAGTTCTTTTTGGACCGAGTGGAGTTTCTCGGTCATATAGTTACTGGAGAGGGGATCTCGGTGGATCCCTGGAAGATTGCTGTCGTTGAGACATGGAAGGCTCCGACGTCAGTTTCAGTGATCAGGAGCTTTCTGGGTTTAGCTGGCTATTATAGAAAATTCATCCAGGACTTTGCTAGGATAGCTGAACCCATGACGAAGCTGACGCAGAAGGACGCAGAGTACATCTGGTCAGAGGACTGCCATGCAGCGTTTGAGGAGCTGAAGAGGAGGCTGACGACCGCTCCAGTTCTGACATTACCTCCAGGATCTGGAGGTTTCACCATATACAGCGATGCTTCGGAAAAGGGGCTAGGATGTGTCCTACAGCAGCATAGGAAAGTGATTGCTTATGCATCTAGGCAATTACGGACTCATGAGCGGAACTATCCTACCCATGACCTAGTGTTAGCTACGGTGATCTTTGCACTCAAGTTATGAAAACATTACTTATACGGAGAGCGTGTGAAAATCTTTACTGACCACAAGAGCTTGAAGTATGTGTTCACGCAGAAAGAGTCGAACATGAGGCAAAGACGATGGTTGGATTTGATGAAGGAAAATGTGGTGGCGAATGCGCTGAGCAGGCATCCGATGGCATGGTATCTGATGATAGATCGATATTTGCGGGAAGATCTGGAGAAGCTCGGTATCGAGATAGTTCGGCCAGGATCAGTGATACAGATGATGGCGCTTAACATTCAGTCAAGTTTGATAGAGCAGATCAGGGAGGCACAGTCTATAGATGAGAGCCTTCGCAGACTTCAAGCCCAGGCTTTAGTTGGATTGCTGGATGACTTTACCGTATCAGAGGATGGATCCTTGAGGCATGGCAGCCGATTGTGCGTGCCGAAGGGAGAGTTGATAGAGGCAATCTTGTAGGAGGTGCACCGAGTGAGATATTATATTTACCCTGGTGCTAACAAGATGTACAGTGACTTGCGGGAACATCGTTGGTGGCACGGGATGAAGAGAGATGTATCACGTTTCATTTCGAGATGCCTAGTTTGCCAACAGGTCATGGCAGAGCGCCAAAGGCCAGCTAGTCTATTGCAGCCGTTACCCATTCCCGAGTGGAAGTGGGAACACATTACGATGGACTTCGTCTCAGGGCTTCCTCGTTCCCAAGGAGTGAAGGATGCCATTTGGGTCATCGTGGACAGGCTGACGAAGTATGCGCACTTCATACCCTTCAAAGTGGGGCTTTCCACCGAAAAGTTGGCAGAGCTATACATGCAGGAGATAGTTTGCTTGCATGGAGTACCAGTGAGCATCGTATCAGACCGAGATAGCAGATTCACGTCCCACTACTGGAGGAGCTTGCAGGAGGAGTTGGGCAGTCGACTCAAGTTCAGTACGGTGTACCACCCGCAAATAGATGGGCAGTCCGAGAGGACGATACAGACACTAGAGGACATGCTAAGGACTTGTGTGTTGGACTTTGGCAGATCATGGGAGAGCCATCTGCACTTGGTAGAGTTTTCATACAACAACAGCTACCAAGCCAGCATCGGTATGTCTCCTTTCGAGGCACTATATGGACGACGATGCCTACACCGCTCTTTTGGGACGATGTTGGGGATAGAGTTATGCTTGGGCCAGAGGTGATCACGGATGCAGCAGAGAAGGTCGGGATGATCAGAGACAGGCTCAGAGTAGCTCAGGACAGACAGAAACACTGGAACGATGCTAGTCGCAGACCGATGGAGTTCGCAGATGGTGATATGGTGCTAGTGAAGATATCACCAACTAGAGGGACGATCCGGTTCGGACGAAGAGGCAAGTTGAGCCCCAGATACATCGGGCCATTCGAGATACTTGGCAGGATCGGAGAGGTAGCTTACAGGGTTGCACTTTCACCCGACCTAGCAGGAGTTTACGATGTCTTTCACGTATCTCAGCTGAGGAGATATGTTCCGGACCCCAGTCATGTGCTAGATCATTCAGAGTTGGAGATCGGACCGAG
>JANAVB010031218.1:5238810-5337402 GCA_029216955.1 Iris pallida
TGTCTTTAAATACTATGTTAATGTAGACAATTTAAAATAATTTTTCGAGCATTTATTAAGTGCTTTTGGTATTTTATAAAAATAGAAAAACAGAACTTATTTTCAGTATATTTATGTTTGCTGATTTTTAATAATTATTTATGAGGGTTTATAAATTCCAGATAAAAATAAATTTCTATAATTAACAAGGATCATTTTGGTTCTTTATTTTATGTAAAACTAAGCTTTTTGTCTATCTCAAAAATTGTTGGAACACAGTGTACAATTTGATTTATTTATTGAATAATTACGACTTACAACTTTTTGTGTTGTTTTGAGTTATAGTCGTGTTGGACCTCACCCCGCACTAGTGTAAAGACCATAGAAAGTTAGTTAGAGTATTTTGTCACCTCACATTGGTCTCCTATGCTAAAATTACCATTTGGCTAGGTGTCCAGTCAGAAAGTCGTGTTGCACCACTAGTGTTTTAATGTTTAACTTAGTGTAAAAACTAAGTTTATGTATTTATTTCTATAGTGACGAGTTACCAGGCATCTATAGCATTTTTATCGCTGCTTTGCTTTGCTAAAGGCAAGTACTTCTACAAACTTTACATACTGTTACATCAATGAACTGCGAATCCAACCATGTTAAATGCTGATCCTTGGGGTAGCAAGTTAAATCTTCACATGTTGTACTTTCAGTCACTACCATGCTTAGAACAATCTTTATATATCTCTCACATGATTAGAATCTGGGTTATGGGGAAACTGATAGTAGAGTACCTGATCATGCCCCCTTCTCCGTACGTACGTACCGAGCAAGGTTGACATTTTATGTATACCTTGTCGTAGGCGCACAAGCTGTATTTGTACGTATGTACATCTATCGCTTGTTTACTTATACGGAAGTACATTTTATATACTTGTGCCACAGTATATTTTACACCTATTGACGATCACGTACCTGCTACAGTTTTAAATATTACATATACATCTGTCTCTATGACATATGTATCCTTGCCATGATAGATTATGATGTGCCATGATTCCAGTTTATTACATTCATGTTGATTCCATGTTTCGTATATTAGTTTGCTAGAAACAGTACTTGCTTCCGTCCTGACAGGATAACGTTGTAGGTATTCTTACTGAGGAGGAGTTGCTCTGTGACTCATATTATGGAGTTACTACTGAGGACCAGGCTTTGTCTTACGAGGATGTACCTGCGGGGAAACTCGTCTAGTTTGTGTAGTTGCTCGGGATATTTAGTGTAGTCATGTATTAGACTACGTATTTTATAACTAGACCTGTATCCAATTTTACATTTCAGACTTGTACTTGGACTTACTATTATATGAGATGACTTTTGTGTTTGGAGCATTCATGACTCTTCTTTACTTATAGAACTGTTAGCACATTTTAGTCTTATCCAGTTATCTCTAGAACAGCTTACTACGCTTTATCTTAAGCGTAGGCTGGACATGACTCGGCCCGGCCCAACAATTTGGGTAGCGGATCGTGACACAACTGTTTACTAGCTCATGAAGAAAAGAGTATCTTTCGTCTATACTGAACAATGTCAGCGCACATTTGACGACATCAAGAAGTATCTCAAAAGCCCTCCAGTATTTGTGTCTCCGATAGTCGGAAAGCCTTTCTTGTTATATGTTTGCGCTATGGATCATTCTCTTAGTGCCCTATTAGCTCATAAGAATGAAGGCTGTCATGAATAGGCACTTTATTACCTCAGTCGTATGATGGTCGGTGCCGAACACAGATACACACCTATGGAAAAATAATATCTCGCACTGGTATTTGCCATCCAAAGACACGTCACTATGTGTCTGGACAGACTATCCATATCATATCTAAAGTCAATCCTCTCAGAATACTCATGACTAAACTGGGTTCTCCTAATTCCCGTTTAGCTACATGGGCAATGCTGTCGACTCCATACGATATGTTGTTCGTTCCTCAGAAGGCAGTAAAAGGCCAAGCATTAGCTGACTTCTTAGCTGCTCATCCAGTGCCAGAATCTTCTAAACTCTATGATAAAATCTCGGATGAAGTGGTTGAGTCTAACACTGCAACTGAGAAAATCCCCATTTGGTGAATGTTCTTTGATGGTGCGTCAAGAACAGGACCTAAAGGAAATATTGTAGCCGGAGTAGGGATCGTACTTGTTTCACCCGATTATCTGGTTATACACCGTGCGTATTCTTTCGTGGAGCCTTGCACCAACAAATATGGCCGAATATAACGCCCTATTGATTGGCCTTCAACTGGGAAAACAACTGGAAGTTGACTATCTTGAAGCTTATAGTGATTCTAAGCTAATAGTTAGTCAGGTTCGAGGGGATTATGAAGTTCATCATGAAGATCTTATCCCATATCACAAAGCAATGATCGAGTTGGCTTCTACCTTCGCTGGATTCTTTATCAAGTATGTATCTCGATTACAGAATATAGAAGCAGATGCTTTAGTCGGTCTGGCTGCTTTCTTGACCGTTCCTATCAATACTCAGCATTCGATCACAGTGTCTGGTCGAGAGTTATTCTGTGTGAAAGATGCCTTGCATATTCATCACAGCTACGTAGCAGAGACGAACATCGACATCAAAGACTGAAGATTTTCTTTTATAGACTATGCTGTCTATGGAATCCTCCCTGATGACCCAAAGGAAGCAGTATCTATCCAATGGCGATCCCTCAGATTTTACTATGATATAGCTACCAAAATACTGTACCGATTTTCGTATGATGGGTTACTATTACGATGTTTATCAGACACAGAAGCCAAACATGCACTACGTGAGGCTCACGATAGAATTTGTGGTGTACACCAACCAGGCCCCAAACTACAAGATTGCCTCAAACGAATGGGTTATTATTGGCCCACGATGATAGCGGATGCTGTTGAATATGCAAGGAAGTGTAGGGCTTGTAAAATTCCACACTGATTTTATTCATCAACCTTCGGAGTTTCTATACCCGACGGCGACATCTTGGCCATTTGAAGCCTGGGGTATGGACGTCATCGGGTCAATTAGTCCGCCATGCTTCAGAGGACATCGGTTTATCCTGGCTATAACCGATTACTTCTCCAAATGGGTGAAAGCTATACCACTCATCAAAGTAAAGACATCAAACACGATCAGTTTCATCAAACATCACGTCATCTACCGTTTCAGCCTACCTCATAGGATCAACCATGATAACGGTCCACAATTTGTGAGCCATGCATTCTATCGATTCTGCAATAAGAATCGAATCCCGAATGTAGCCTCTACCACTTACAATCCAGCAGCTAATGGATTAGCAGAAGCTTTTAATATGACTATCATCAAACTTCTCAAGAAGTTCATGTCTTCAAACAAGCACAATTGGAATGAGAAGCTCGACGAATGTCTCTAGGCCTACCGCATAACGGTTCGAACTCCAACAGGCAGTACGCCATTCTCTCTGGCTTATGGAAGTAAAGCAGTTCTTCTCCTAGAAATCCAGATTCCCTCTCTTCGAGTAGCCTTAGCCAATGAGTTGACTGTCGAAAAACGTTACCGTCTGCGACTACAAGAGCTGGAAGCGCTAGACGAAAAACGCTTATTAGCTCAACTGCGTATTGAGCTATACTAAGCACGCATTTCTAGAGCCTTTAATAAAAATATGAAGGAAAGAATCTTTCAAGTTGGTGATCTGGTCTTAGCAGTGAGAAGACCAATGGGAAGGTCCTTAGGTTATAGAATCAGTGTATTCTAACGGTGCGTATCGACTAACCAAGCCTAATGGTGACTTGCTTATGATGCCAATCAACGACAAGTTCCTAAAAAAATATTATGTGTAACCTTCATGTATAGCATTCACATATACCATGTTTTAATCATGTAAATATACAGTGCAATGTTTATGTGATTCAAAAAATCATCTAACTATTATCTGTATTTCAAGAGTCTTGAATACGCCATGGATAATAGCTCCTCTCAAAAGATTCCTCAGTGGAATTATCTTCGTTTTTGAACTCTGTCCAAACTCAATCTTATGAAAACGGTCACGTCCATATTACCTCTGAATTATTTTTTGATAATTATTTCCCAGTGGAATAATTAAGAAATGTCTTGCCACGTCCATAGAACTTCTGAGAAAAACATTCGTCAAAGATAATCACGTCCATATTACCTCTGAATTATCTACTGACTCCTACTTAATGTTATATATCTGTCCACGTCCATATTACCTCTGGTCAGATATAGAACATCTTCTGTTATTATGTCCACACTACCTCTATTAGTAGTTTCTTTCAACTTATTATCTATGTTCGAAAATCTTGAATATAAAACGGATAATACGTCCACATCAAATTCTCCAGCGGAATACCCACCAGAAATATCCCTACTACATCCACACTACCTCTAGTTCTGGTATTTTACAAACTACATTGATGAGTTTCGAAAGCCAAAAGATTCTTTATTAAAAATGTCTCTCAAAAAACAAAGAAAAGAAAAAGATACAAGAGTCTTTACGGCTCAAATGAGCCAATTACAAAAGAAGATTTAAGGGTACACAACCGATTGATGTTGTCCCCTAAAGCCGTTATCACAGTCTGAGACTTGACAGTGGCACGACGGCGTGCTTCTTCCTGCTGAGCGGCTTCATCCTTGAAGGAGATCAACTTCGCGTGCTCCCCCTCCAACCTCACCAGCTGTTCTTTCAACTGGTCTGAGGTTGTGGCAGTCACAGCAGCCTGAACCATATAGTCTTCCTATTCAAACGCGATTGTCCTTAAGTTGGCCTCCAGTTGGGTAATCTCCTTGTGGATCTATGCAATATGGTTATACTTTTCAGTGATCTGGGCAGCCAGCTTGTTCTTCGAAGCAATACGAGCCTCGTTTGCGGCGTTGAATTGTTTATATTGATCAGCCAACACACTGATCTCCTTAGCAAGTGCGTCCTTCTTTGCTTGGAAAGTAGCTTCCTCCTCCGTAAGAGCTGTAACTAAAGCCTCGTCTTCTTCAAGAAACTGCGAGGTTAGGCTTCGTTGCTTGACTTCCCAAAATTTGGCCACTTGGTCCTCCAGATCTTTCAGAACTTTCCTCAGACCATTAGCTCACTCCTCGTATTCGGCGATGCTCTCAAGGACCGTTACTTGGCATTCAACAATAGCCTTTACAGGTCCATATGCGGTATTTCGATTTAAAACTCCATGAAGCTTTACTTTCATAATCGAGTAGAAAGCTTTGACGACTTCCTGGGCCATCTCGTCATCTTCGGAGGAGGTCGTTGGGGAGGAAGCTTGATGGGGATCTTCCGCCCCAGGAAGAGATACTTGGGAAGAAGCCGAACCTGACAATCAAGCAATATACATATCAGCAACGGGAAGAAAAACTTAAAGAGTGTGAAAGAGTTGTAATTTCATACCTCCTTCATGCTCAATGTCAACTTGAGCTAGGCAAACAAGAGCAGACCCAGGCCGCTCAATGTCAACCTCAGCCGAAACAGATGTAGGTTGCTTGTCTTCTACGGCCCCAACTGGACCTAGAGTAGATTCGGTAACAGCCGCCTCGGTGCGCTGATCAACTTTTTCAGCTGCCGATACCGACTCACCAAAAAATGGTTCAGAAATAAGGGCCCTAGATGAACCCGGAGCAGATTCAATAGCGGCCGTCTCAACTCGCCGTTCAACTACTTCTTCAGCAACCGATGTCGGTTTACTAACAAAACCTTCTGCACCAACTACCCCGAGAGAACTGGGGGCAACTTCTTGTCTTGTCCTAGTGTCTGGGGCAGCCACTGTACTTTGTTCCTTCTTCTCATCTACAAGGGAATACATGACGGAAGTCAGCCTCACGAGGAGTACACAAAACTAAAGTCAAAAAATCTCATCCGAAGTAAGGTACAAGAATAAAGTACCCACGGAAGGGTGAGCTGATTGGATTTGAATCTCATCCAACTCCTTTATTAGAGCCCCAAGCTCAGATATCTCTCCTAAAGAGATATCACAAGAGAGACTGGCTTCATCCGTCGGTTGAGGACGAATAGGGGACACCGTCGTCACGTCCACCCCTTCAGACGAAGAGGCACCTGCCTCGGTCGCGACTTCAACGTCCTGTACAAAGGACGAACGCAAGGGTAAAAGAGCATTATTTGAAGACTATACGAGTATTGGTTTGACCAAAACGGCTATGGAGTACTACAAAGGGAATAGAGTTGGCAGCGGAATAATGCTAATTAAAAAATGTTAGCAACATAATCACAGTATATAATCACAGTTGAAATAATGTAAAGGCAGAGTTCAGAAAGCAAACGCAAAGACAGTGATGTATACTAGTATCCCTCTGTTGAGGACTAATCCAGTCGGTAGAACTCTTGCTACCAGTTGAATCCACTATTGGAAAAACTGCAAGTTTTCTTACGAAGTCCTTGCAACTTCTACAACGCGAGCTTTGATACGAAGAACTCGTCCAACTTCAAATGTGAAGAGGTATTCTTCAATCAAGTCTTCTGATTACAATCTCTCAGAAACTTCTAGACCGTAGCGCACTGGCAAATTGACTAGAGGATTGTAACTGGCTTGGGATCTGAAATTGTAAGCTCTAGAAAACTCTTTGGAAGGCAGAAAGCTTTAAATAGAGAGAAGATTGAAAGTGAATGAGTGAATTGAAATGATCGAAATCCTTCTTTATTTATAGGAGTTCCAAAGGCAGACTTCTGTCAGAATTTGGGCAGAATTCGGGCAGAACTCTATGAGCAAATCTCGGTCAAATCCGCAACTGCAGGAGGACCAAGTTCCAGAGAATTCAAAAATCAAACGGCCACCAACCGAACTCTGGCCGAACTCTGGCCGAGTTCTGTCAGGGTTAGGTTAGGGTTTTAAAAATAGGTTTTGGTGATTTTTGAAAACCTTTTTGAAAACCTTTTTGAAAACCTTTTGACAGGTCAATTTAAAAACATTTTGAACTATTTTGGGGATAGTCTATTTGCCATTACGACTCGGTATACAACGTATTCCTAGACTCAAATAAAGTGAAAATTATATTGCATAGGAAATACAGACTCAAGTAGGCAAACAGATCTTCAGTCTTGAACGGAGTGAATATCCAATCTTGCTTATGTCCAAGAAGCTGAGATGTCCCAACTAGCTTCGTATATCGAGACAGAGTTTTGATCAATTATTAAAATTAGGTTGACCATATGACCAATGGGCCAACAATCTCCTCCATTTTGATAATTGACAAACTATGAATGATATAACATTAAGCTTGTTCAAAAAGAATCAAAACGTGAATTGTTCATGTCCTGTATTTAACTCAAAAAAAATGTTAGATCTTAAATTTTCTCCCCCTTTGTCACTTAGCAAAATAATTGCACAAGAGAAGGCTCCCCCGCATTAAATACAGAAGGCTCCCCCGCAATTAAAGCATAAGGAACAAAAGTGAGAAAACATAACAAATAAAAAGTATAAGAGTAAACATACATCATCACAGGCATGTAAAGTTTCAAAAAAAAAAACATAAAAGAAATCTCAGGCATGCTATTTCACAGGCAGTTTGTAATGAAGAAGCAGTATAAAGAGATAGTGCTAAACAAAATGCTGAAATAAACTGAGATGTCATAAATGAAACATCATAAACATGTCCATGAAGATAAAAAGTACTGAAATCAAACTACAAAGTACTGATAAGAACTAAAAAGTAATGATAAAAACTTGGAATATCGGAGCATTTCCAAGTATACAATAGAATGTCACTAAATAATCAAATCACATCTCATAATCACTATCCTCATCATCATCATCAGCAGCTCGGCCAGCATGACCGGAAGTACCAGCACCAGAAGTACCAGCGCCAGTAGGATGAGTAGGGGCGCCAGCATAGAACTCACCAACGTAATCTCGAGGAGCATGATACCAATCATAGGCGTTACCTGGCTGGAAGTAGGCATGGACAGCCTCATCCTCATAGCGGTAACCCGAAAAAGCTGGATCACGAGGGATGGAAGCAGCAGAATGACCAGTCTGGACAAAACGCAGATCGGCCAAGGAGTTTGCCATCGCCTGATAACGGGTGACATCGTGGAACTCACGCTCGCGAGCCATGTCCGTCATCGAGACGTGCAAAGCTGATAAGTGCTGATGTATGCCCTCAAAAGTCATGGCATACGGCTGATGTGGTGGAGGAGGTGCAGTATGAGGAGCAGGAGGTGGAGCTGAAGCAGTCCGGCTGCGACGAGATAGCTGGAGAAACTTGGGCTCAGAGTCCTGAGTACAAGTCGATAGATCGATCTCGAATCGCTGAAAGATACGAGGGAGAATCATCGCGTAAGAGAGATTTCGATCTCTAGCACGACAACGTCCCATCATCTGAATGATAGTCTTAGGGACGGAAAAAGGAATCCCCTTAATAAGATGGTACATGGCGGACAGCTCAAGCGAAGTCACATCATCCTTGGAAGTAGATTTTGGAAGTAGAGTAGAGTAGATGATGCGATGCAATTCGTAGTTAAACAAGTTCAGGTTGTTAGCCTTGAACTTTCCAGAACGTACTCTGTCAGGTGCACAGAGTTCCGCTTTGAAACTCGTGAGTTTAGTGCCTTCGGGAAAATCGAATTCCGTGATGTCAACTAGCGGTTCACCTTCATTGGGAATACCAAGAATCTCCGCAAGGAGAACATCATTGAACTCAATGTCTATGCCTCCAACACGTGTGCTCACGTCAAAAGTGTTTACTACGAGATTGCAATAGAACAATCTAATGGCATTAGTAGCTATTGGGAAGCACAGTTTAATAAATAAGTGTAACCCTAATGCCTCAAACAAGTGACGATGATCGGAAAATACCGTCGATTTAACCGGAGCGCCGCCGCATATGGATCGGGTGGAAAAGTCACCGTACCATAATAAGGCTTGATCGAGGGTTTGAAAGAAGAACCCATCGAAAGCACCGTCGCTCTTTTGGATCGACGAAAACAGTGAATCCGTGTGAGGATTTGAAGACGACCCTTCCTCACTAGGAGTGGTCTTCTTCCTCTTAGACGGATTAAATCTAGGTGCCATTGAAATAAAAAGCACTAATTGAAAGGTGGAGAGAGACGGAGTTATACCTCACGAAAATTAGATATGTTGTAGAGAATGATGATCTCCGCACGATTCCAAATTTTGGAAGGATTTCACCAAGTAGATTGGAAGCAATAGATTGGTGAAGAACTAGGGTTTGGAGGTCGGGGTCGGCTGCTGCTGCTGTTGTAATTAGTTTGGAAGCAATAAAAGAGAAGAAGCTCTCGGGTTCTGGATATATACACAGATACCTACAACCGAACTCGGGCCGAATTCGGTCAGAGTTCTGGCCGAATTCGCCTAGGGTTCTTCAAAGTTGATTTTTGCCACTTCTTTTTCATTGACTCGTTTCAAATATTTAATTCAAAGATTAGTTATTTTAGTCTTCAAATAACATAATTAATAATATTTTATGAATTAGATGTCGTTACACAGTGACTGTCTCAGATTAGCTGTAGGAGTACTGTCCCAGCTGGCGGAGGTTCACCGGGGAACTCTTAAATACCGCTTCGCTTCAACCGTAGTTGTGGTGACAGACAGACTGTTTATTAGCTTGTCTCTAATACAGTTTTGCATAATGATATATAATCATAAAAATAAAATTAATTTATATTACTGACGTCCAAAATTCCTAATTCTCGACGTAAATAATTGAAGCGATCTTCCGCTAGAGGTTTAGTGAAGATGTCAGCTAATTGATTTTCAGTATCTATGTACACAAGGTTTATATCTCCATTTTGATGATGATCTCTAAGAAAATGATGCCGAATCTCGATATGTTTAGTACGAGAGTGACATACAGGATTCTTAGTCAAATTAATAGTGCTCGTATTATCACAGAAAATGGGAATATGTGTGAAAAATAAATCAAAGTCTTCTAGGGTTTGTTTTATCCACAAAATCTGAGCGCAACAACGTCCTGCGGCGATGTACTCAGCCTCTGTTGTTGATAAGGCTACAGAATTTTGCTTTTTACTAAACCAAGAGACTAGAGCCTTGCCTAAGAAATGATATGTGCCGCTAGTACTTTTTCTATCAACCTTGTATCCAGCAAAATCTGCATCCGAATAATCAATAAGGTCAAAGGATTTAGTTTTGGGATACCACAAGCCGACAGAAGAAGTACCCTTAAGGTATCGGAAGATACGCTTAACTGCGGACAGATGTGATTCCTTTGGGTTAGCTTGAAAACGTGCACACAGGCAAACACTAAACATTATATCTGGACGACTAGCAGTTAAGTAAAGTAAACTACCGATCATACCTCGATACTTACGTGTGTCGACTGGCTTGCCTTGTTCATCTGAATCAAGCTTTGTTGAAGTTGCCATCGGAGTGCCAATAGGTTTGACATTGTCCAGATCGAACTTCTTTAGTAAATCTTTTGTGTACTTGGCTTGATTAATGAACGTCCCATTGTCGGTTTGTTTGATTTGCAATCCGAAAAAGAATTTCAGCTCTCCCATCATGCTCATCTCAAACTCATTCTGCATACACTTAGAAAATTCTTGACAAAGAGATTCATCAGTGGATCCAAATATGATATCATCAACATAGATTTGAATTAAAAGCAGCTTGCCATTAAAAGATTTAATAAAAAGTGTAGTGTCAACCTTTCCTTTTGAAAAAACCGTTGTCAAGTAGAAAAGAGCTTAGACGATCATACCAAGCACGAGGGGCTTGTTTCAAACCGTATAGAGCTTTCTTCAACTTGAAAACATGGTCAGGATTTTTAAAATCCGTGAAACCCGGAGGTTGTGCTACAAAAACTTCTTCTTTTATAAATCCATTTAAAAAAGCACTTTTTACATCCATTTGAAAAAGTTTGAAATCATGAAAACATGCAAATGCACATAACATACGAATGGATTCTAATCTCGCAACTGGGGCATAAGTCTCATCGTAGTCGATACCCTCTTCTTGATTGTATCCTTGAGCTACGAGTCGAGCCTTGTTACGAGTTACTAAACCATCCTCATTTAGTTTGTTTCGGAATACCCAACGGGTGCCAATGACCGGATGATCAATAGGCTTGGAAACAAGTTCCCAAACTTGATTCCGTTCGAATTGGTTCAATTCCTCTTGCATGGCATCTATCCAGAAACTATCACTACATGCTTCATCAATAGATTTAGGTTCTAGCTGTGAAATAAATGCAACACTAGAATCAATATCTCTACAGGATGTACGAGTACTTACTCCCTTGGTAATATCACCAATTACCAAATCCTTTGGATGATTTGCTGTAAATTTCAACCTTTTTGCTTCATTCTGAAGGTAGCTGGTTCCTGGATCTTCTCTAGGAGGTTCAGCTAGTGCAGAGCTTGGTTGAGAATCAGCTGGAGTTGAGCTTGATGTAGGCAGATCTTCATCACTGTCATCGAGAGTCATTTGGTTCAATTCATCAAAAGTGACATTGATTGATTCTTCGATGATCATGGAATGTTTGTTGAAGACTCTGTACCCTTTGCTCTTGGCCGCATAACCTAGAAATATACCTTCATCGGCCTTTTCGTCAAACTTTCCCAAGTTGTCTTTAGTATTAAGAATAAAGCACTTACAGCCAAATATCTTAAAGTATGAAACTGAAGGAATTCTATCAAACCATAACTCAAATGGAGTCTTCTTCGATTTGGGTCGAATTAGAACTCTATTGAGCACAAAGCAAGCTGTATTGACAGCTTCAGCCCAGAAGTATTTCGGTAGGCTAAATTGATTTAACATTACTCTGGCCATTTCGGTTAGAGTTCTGTTCTTACGTTCCACAACTCCATTTTGTTGTGGAGTTCTAGGGCAGGAGAACTCATGAATAAAACCGTGTGTGTCACAAAATTGCTCAAAATCACCATTCTCGAATTCGCCACCATGATCGCTTCTAATGCGAGTGATCATGTAACCTTTTTCATTCTGTACTTTCTTGCAAAAGGCGACAAATTCTGATAATGCGTCATTTTTGTGTGTTAAGAAATATACCCACGTGTATCTAGAGAAATCATCTTCAATTACAAATGCATATAATTTACCTCCGAGGCTAGCAACTCTGCTAGGACCGAATAAATCCATGTGTAGCAATTGTAGAGGTCTAGTAGGACATACTGCGTTTACAGACTTGAATGTGGATCTGGTAGCCGTGTTCTTTTCACATTGGCTGCATACCGAATCCTTCTTGAATGTTATGTCTGGTAAACCGCGTACTAACTTCTTTGTGGATAATCTTGAAATTGTATCCATGTTTGCATGACCGAGTCTCATGTGCCATAGATGACTCTCATCACTTTTGGCCATTAAGCATCTACCTGAAATGTTAGCTTCTTCCAGCAGATAGAAAACATATATATTGTCTTCCCTGATTCCTTCAAAGATAGTACTACCAGTTGAGCTATCAACTATAGTACATTTGTCTTTGCCAAAGTTGATACCATAACCATGATCAGCTAGATGACTTATGCTGAGCAGATTATGTTTCAACTCGGTAACCAGACAGACATCTTTAATCACGGGATAGGGAGACTTACCAACATCACCGATACCAATAATATACCCTTTCAAATTATTATCGAAGGAAACATAACCTTCCTTCTTTTTCTTCGACAGTGTTGCAAATAGAGTAGCGTCACCGGTCATATGCCGTGAGCAACCGCTGTCGAGGATCCATTTGCTTCTAGCATGTGAAGGGTGTTTCACCTACAAAACAGTTTGCAGATGAAACCTTTGGTACCCATTTCTTGTAGGGTCCTGAATTGTTAGCTTTAGGTATCCAAGCATAAACATTTAAATCTATAAGCTTTTTCATTCTACATGCAGATAATATATGACCAATGAGGCCACAATAATGACATTGTGCATGTCGAGTGTTGAAAGCTGAGTGGTGTGCATGGTTGGTAGGTTTGGGTTTTCTAGTATAGAAGAATGCATACCTATGATCATGTTTGGGCTTAACCTTTTGGGGTAAAGGTTTTATATGGTTTGGTCTGACAGTGTTTGTCTTGGGAATGTTCCGATTTCTCGGTAAGTGACACGTGTTAGGGTAGGAAGCAGCAAGCTCAGGCTGTTTTCCTAACCTAATTTCCAACCTTTTGGAAGTGTCATATAACTTAGTATAATCAGAAGTGAGTGATTCCATTCTGATTTGTGCAGATTGAAGACTTTTCTTTTCTTTAGAAAGATCTTCTCTCAATTGGTCTATAATCTTGTCTTTCTCTTCGGATGACTGTTTAGTCTCGTGTAATAAGAGCTTTATAGAGGAAAGCTCACCAGACTCACTAACATTAGCTCTAACCTCAGCTAGTAGGTCGGTAAGTCTTCCTATTTCTCCTTTATACTCTTTGAGTACCTTCTTAGCGGTCTGATATTTACTACGCAGTTTCCTGTAGTCAAGCATCAGGTCACTGAAGGCATCTCCTAATTGCTCAAAGGTAAAGTCATCATATGTTTCTACAGGTTCAGTAGGTACCTGATCGATTGCCATGAAGCAGATGTTTGCAGCGTCCTCTGAATGTTCATCTTCTGAGTCGCTAGCTTCACTCTCATGCCATATGCTGGTGTTGGCATATTTCCGAGAAGTTGATCTTTTCAGGTTCCCTTTATCATACCTGTTGTTCTTCTTGCTCGATGATGAGTTGATGGGACAGTCCTTCTTCATATGTCCCTTCTTCTTGCAGCCATAGCAGACAGCATCTTCTTGGTACCAGTTGTTGCTGTTGTTCTCTTTGACTCTCTTCTCATGTCTCATGAATCTTTTGAACTTTCTTGCTAGGAGAGCTTAATCTTCAGCGTCAGATCCACTGCTGTCTGAGTCATCTTCAGCAGCTTTTCTGTGCTGAGCCTTGAGGGCGATAGTCTTCTCCTTTGGTGCAGGCTCTTCAAAATCTTGTAGCTCCAGTTCATGAGTGAGTAGCTTACCCATGAGTACTTCAAGTGACATTGTGGTGAGGTCGTTTCCTTCAATGATAGCTGTAGCCTTCGGAATCCAGTTCTTGGTGAGAGCTCGCAGGAGTTTGCGAATCTTTTCGTGGTTACTGTAATCTTTGCCTAAGGAGGACAAAGGGTTTACAATATCCAAGAACCTCTCAAACATTTGTGTGACTGTTTCATTTGGCTTCATTTTGAACGCCTCGTACTCTTGAGTAAGTCTGCTGACTTTTGACTCCTTGACTTGAGTCGTGCCTTCATGTGTAACTTCGAGAAGCTTCCACACACCATTTGCCGTTGTGCATGTAGATACCCTGTTAAATTCTGTTCTGTCTAAGGCATAAAAAGAGCATTAATAGCACGTGCGTCAAGACTGGCCTTTTTTTTTTCCTCCTCTGTATAACTGCTTTGGGGTTTTTCAACCAAAACTCCCTCGACAGTTATACGAGGTGGCTTCTGATAGCCATCAAGAACAATAGCCCATAAGTCAAAATCAAGAGATTTCAAGAAGAAACTCATCCGTGTTTTCCAATAAGTGTAGTTAGTACCATCAAACAGTGGGGGTCTGTTTGTGGCCTGACCTTCACTTGTGAATTTCATAGTAGCCATGTGATGTGCTATGATCTAATAAATAATGAATAAATAATAGCACTGTTACCTCGCTTTACCTGTAACACCCGCTCTGATACCAATTGTAGGAACGATATAGTAAAGCGTAATACTCTAGAGGGGGGTGAATAGAGTTGGCAGCGGAATAATGCTAATTAAAAAAATGTTAGCAACACAATCACAGTATATAATCACAGTTGAAATAATGTAAAGGCAGAGTTCAGAAAGCAAACGCAAAGACAACGATGTATACTGGTATCCCTCTGTTGAGGACTAATCCAGTCGGTAGAACTCTTGCTACCAGTTGAATCCACTATTGGAAAAACCGCAAGTTTTCTTACGAAGTCCTTGCAACTTCTACAACGCGAGCTTTGATACGAAGAACTCGTCCAACTTCAAATGTGAAGAGGTATTCTTCAATCAAGCCTTCTGATTACAATCTCTCAGAAACTTCTAGACCGTAGCGCACTGGCAAATTGACTAGAGTATTGTAACTGGCTTGGGATCTGAAATTGTAAGCTCTAGAAAACTCTTTGGAAGGTAGAAAGCTTTAGATAGAGAGAAGATTGAAAGTGAATGAGTGAATTGAAATGATCGAAATCCTTCTCTATTTATAGGAGTTCCAAAGGCAGACTTCTGTCAGAATTCGGGCAGAATTCGGGCAGAACTCTATGAGCAAATCTCGGTCAAATCCGCAACTGCAGGAGGACCAAGTTCCAGAGAATTCAAAAATCAAACAGCCACCAACCGAACTCTGGCCGAACTCTGGCCGAGTTCTGTCAGGGTTAGGTTAGGGTTTTAAAAATAGGTTTTGGTGATTTTTGAAAACCTTTTTGAAAACCTTTTTGACAGGTCATTTTAAAAACATTTTGAACTATTTTGGGAATAGCCTATTTGCCAGTACGACTCGGTATACAACGTATTCCTAGACTCAAATAAAGTAAAAAATTACATTGCATAGGAAATACAGACTCAAGTAGGCAAACAGATCTTCAGTCTTGAACGGAGTGAATATCCAATTTTGCTTATGTCCAAGAAGCTGAGATGTCCCAACTAGCTTCGTATATCCAGACAGAGTTTTGATCAATTATTAAAATCAGGTTGACCATATGACCAATGGGCCAACAGAGACTGGGTCTTTTACATATTATGCCCCTGCTATTTGTTGATGTAGACTATATATAGACGTCGCATGAAGGATGGACCCCTTCAAATTCTGCTTCGATGAATCTGTCAGTTCAGAAAGATCTCAACGGCCATCGTATGACAGCCTGGCAGCATCTATGCACCCAAAGAGAGAGTCTGCTATGCGCCCACAGCGCCACAAAAAGACAGTCTTCCATGCTTCTTTCAAAGTATTTCGAACTCGTTTGAGTATCAAAAACTTTGAAGGGGGTCTTGTAGAAGCATAAAAAGATCTACACCATGCGCCCAAGCAAGGAAGCAGATATGCGCCCGAGTCAGGAAATTATATGTGCCCAAGACAGAGAGTGGCAGACACCACAATACAAACTTTATGCACCCATATATAAAATCTCTATGCGCCAATGTGCAGCAATGTCTATACGCCCACATGGCTCCTCCACAAGGGGGCACATAGTCCTCTTCCCATATTATGCGTCCAAGTCAGGATAGCTCCACGACTCGGTCAACATCTACGATCAGTCGTGCACCGAAGCATGCGGCCATGTTAGTCTCCACGAACAGTCGTGTACCGAAACATGTGGACACGTCAACCCCATGACCTACCCACGATCATCCAGTCTTTATACACCTACACCCTATGTGCCTACATAAAAATCAGTGTATTTTTTACCTGTGTGCGCATAACAGTCATTTCAGTACAAAACGACTATAAATAGAGGTCATATACCTCTTTAAAAAGACAGGACAGAGAGCATTTCAGAGACAAATTGCTGCCCTTCTTGCCAGTGAGCCGAGAGTTAGCAATTTTCTTAGGTTTTCTCCCACTTTTGTAAATTGGAGTGTCAACGGAGTAAAGGAGCAATTGTCGCTCGATCTCCATCGTCCTATTTTCCAGAATTTTTTTTGTACTCGAGGATTCTCAGTACAGGATCTCTCAGGTGTACTCGATTTGTAGTGCCTTGCGTTAATAAGGAAAGACAGTGATTCTTCTCTTTTTTTAAGTGTCTACATACGGCAAACACCTGGGTTAGGGTA
This sequence comes from Iris pallida, assembly GCA_029216955.1. Taxonomy (NCBI): domain Eukaryota; kingdom Viridiplantae; phylum Streptophyta; class Magnoliopsida; order Asparagales; family Iridaceae; genus Iris; species Iris pallida. The sequence continues at coordinate 5,255,539 of JANAVB010031218.1, forward strand.
AGTTTCCAGTTCATCCTCCGCTTTGAAGCCAAGCAGGTGAATAAGGACAACGACAGTTGGCGTTCGATCTTTGGCATGTACAGGCGAAGACCCTTCGCCTCAAAGAACCCGTCTTCCTTTATCTTTAAATGCTTTGCTTCATAAGAAGCCAGTCTATCCCTAAACAGAAATTGGGGCTTCAAATAAGACTCTGTTGTGCTCCCAGTAGTAGGTAGTAGGCCCCTCTCTATCATGGCCTAGAGGAAACAAGAGGGCTGGTCCTTGATCAGCGCCATTCTTTTCGGCGGCTGGTCCAGCAAAATCACAACCTTGGCGGGAATGACCACGTCTTTATTGAAGTCCAAACCCATCTGGCAAAGGGAGTAGTCGAATAGAATCTCATCCAATCGAGGCAAGGTCATAGACACTACAAAAAGTCAAAGGCAAAAAAGTTAGCAAAAATATGGTCTTTTTGAAGAAAGATAAAAAGACATGCGCAACCTGGCGTCAGCGCATCTGAAGTTATGCACATCAGTGAAGGCCAGAGCCTCGATGCATCTTCAGGACCGAAGTCCATGCACGTTGGTAATATAAAAGATTCAGCGTATCTTCAAGACCAAAGTCCATGCACGTCAGCAAGGTAAAGCTTTGGCGCATCTTCAGGACCAAAGTCCATGCGCGTTAGCGAAGTGAACCTTAGGCACATCTTTAGGGTATAGCTCTATGAGCCACACCCATGTGCTTCAGTAGGGTGGCTGGCGCATGTTCCGGATGGTTGCCCATCCATGTGCTCAACCGTGCACGAAGTATCTATGTATGTGTTTTTGTCACGCCCTGCTCCCGAATAATCGGACACGAGTCGGACACGTCCAGCCTACGTTGGAAGACGCAACGCAGTAAATTGTACAATACTAAGGAAAACTCTAAGTCATAATATAAATCATCACCACAGCATCTATAAACGTCCCAGAAATCACCACAATCCATCAAGTTATTTGTACAATATCATCCAGAGACAAATCCGATAACATGAATAAAATATACAACTCTAGAATCTCAATGCTAATATACAAGGTAAAATCTCTAAAACAAAACTAGGAAATGAACTAGTCTGAATCTCTGCAAACCCTATGTCCATCTTGCTCACTATGGCCTCAAGCTCTAGTCCATAATAGGTGCAATATCCTTACGTATACCTGTAACGTATCCTTTCAGGAAGAGAGCAAAGTACAAATCCGACAAGAAGCACTAAACAAAGTAAACTGAAATGCATGAATAATGAACTATAATATGAACTATGGTACAAGAACCGGAATATGAAACTGTAGTACATGAATAACGATGAAACTATAGTACCAGATCCAGAACAATGAACTAGACTATCAGTGTAACATGCATTTGAAATAACTATCAGAATATGTGACCGACTGGGGTAGTACAGGGTACAGGAGCACAGGAAAAATGGTACGATTTAGGACCCGCGTGCACAGTACGAGGCCTAAGCTATTAAGCAGTGCCTAGCTAAAATAGGATTCGTCATATATCTGTAGTATTTCTCCACCCTAATGTACAAGTAAAGAATACTGAACAATTAACTATGAACGATGAAAGATGAACAGTGAACAATCGTGTGTATAATGTGTCCTATATATGAGAAAACATGAAGCAAGCAAAAATACAGAGTAAAGAGTTCGAGTCGGTGTACTTGCCTTTAATCCAAGTTTGCCAAATTTGCTCCTTGGGTCCAACCTGTTCAAGATAGAGGATTTTAGTGTTAGAAATCATTCCACACCTTAAACATCAAAGTTCTCCTTAACCAATTGCCAAACCTCAAAGCAAATTAAAACTTTTCCTTTTTAAAATCTTAATACTAGCCCAACCCAACCAATCCATCTATTACTGTTGTTGCCTATTCTAACTTCCCTTAATAATTTCTCTTTTAAACATCACAAGATCCTGAGCCCATAGCCCATTTTCTCTTATACTACAGAGATAGACATCTCAAACTCATGCTAGAATATATATAGTAACCTCAAATCTAAGTCAAGGTCTAGCCTAGTAACAATAACACCAACCTAGTTTTAAAATCCAATGGTACAATCCAAACTTCCCTCCTGATACTGTTTCAAAACCACACAATCAGTGCTAAGGGAAAAACAAAGCCTTGTACTTCCAAAACCTATTCATAAACATATAAATTGTTACTAAATCCTTTGTGAAACTAAAAAGAATTGACCCTAATTCTATAATCCAAATGCAACCCAAATAATTCTTTAAAAACTATTAGCAAGGTTTCTCTAATCATAACTCTACTGTCAACTAACTAAGTTGTCCCAAAGTAACCTACCTACACCATCAGCCATCCAAGTCTATAACCAACCCTTCCCCCAATTGAATAATTCACCTCTATGACTCATAGAGTTTAATGGTTAAGGAGCCCAGGTTCAATACTAAATAAAGAGTAATCTTAAGTTATTATCAACTGTTAGCATCCTCTCAACTCACAGCCCTACCCATGGATTGAAAACTCTTCTCATTCCAACAAGCTTCCTAAACTTGTATCCTACACTCCAAGGCTCAGAACCCAAATGTAAATATTGGGATATGAAACTGATATAGATTAACCTGAGGATTGTTCCTTAAAACTGAGAATTGATACTTAGTATTGAAACCAGAGTTGGTTTCAAATCAAAACTGTGATCAATATAGGAAAGTGAGAATGTGATCTCAAAGTGAAATGTATAACCTGTGAATGAGAAGTTAACTGAGTATGTCAACCCGAGGATTCAAATAGAACCTGAGTTGGTTCAAAAACAGAGAACTGGCAGTAATGTCGAGTCGCTCAAAAACATGTATCTGAGTCTAGACTCTGGATACTGCATCCAATGGTCAGTGTCGATTAACAGTCCTCCCAAGGTCCAGGTAAGACTTACTGTACCTAAATGACATTAACCTTCAGACTCAAACTGAGAAATCCATAATCACTACAAGTAAGTACTATGGTACGACTGATAGGTAACTAAGGTATCATAACATGAACAAACAAGAAATTCAACCTGACTTTATCTTAATGTTTGAACTAGCTATCCCCACATTTCCTTGTATCAGTAATTTACGGATACACACAAATCCAAAACCTCTCCATAAAACCATATCAATACTAAAGTTCGACTCCAACATATGGGAATATTGCAAAATGTCTTGACATAGTCAAAAGAGGGACATGGACACCATTCCGATATAATTAACCTCTGATACTATTCATCTCATCAACATCAAAATATCTGAACGAAAAATAAAGATTTACCTGAACGAAAATTCCTCCTAAGAGATCGAGCTCAAACTCGCGTAAGGATTCCCTGCGTCGTGTCCAATCTAGACCAAGCAGAGTATTAAGAAGCTTCAGCAGCAAACTCTCGAGCACCTGGTGCTCAGAGACAAGGAATATGATTAAGAGTTTGATCTGTTTCTATTGATCGGAAAAAGTTCAAAGCAACATCGAATCGATTTTGAAACCTGATCAATTCAAAAACAAAAATCCTGCCTAAGAGTAGTTTAAATTTTGAAATCCAAATTGAACAGAAACAACAAGTTAAGATCGAATTTCATTTTCAATAAAACGAGGCACTCACCGATCGATCGTTCGAAGAGTTGATTAGCAATACTTCAATCGAGCAGAGAAAGTAATTTCGTTTCAATCTGGAAGTTTAGATCAGATTGATCGAATCAAGACTAATTTAGAGAAGAACAATCACGAGATGATCGAACGAGACTCACCGGTGACCACTGAAGGATTTGTCATATGCCTTTCCACCGAAAATATAGTGTTGTCCTCGCTGCTGTTGCAGTGGTGATCGTCTCGCCGTCACCATGGGCTCCCTCATCGGAGAAGAGGATCCCGTCGTCGTCTAACTGCAGTGGAAGAACCGCCAGGTCGGAGGTGGGCGCGTCGTCATCATCGCCAAGGTGCACAACGAACTTTAGGGTTAGGGTTGAGATTTGAAGAAGAAGGAATGGAGATTTGAGAACTCTGTTCTTCCGAACTGAGTATTAAGGAGGAGAGAGTCTCCTTATAAAGGCTGTTGGAATGGTTTGAATGACTTGGGAGAGGGATTAAATTTGGAGGGAAAATTAGGATTTACAAAATTTTCAATTGATCTCTCACTACATCACATGGACCGGGCCAATATTTATTGCAGAATGGCTATGAAAAAAAGATAGTGATGATAAGTTTAAATAGTGGCCAGGGATAATTTGGATGGAAATTAGGAACATCTAAATGAAGAGGATGAATGAGTACATGATATCAAATATTTTCTTTTCTTCTTTTTTTAAAAAAAGGAATTTGAATAATTGAGTTCGGCTATCCCGGCCCAATAACTGCTGGGCTTTAGAGTGAAAGAGTATTTTGAAGAGATTAGTTAAAGAAAATATTAATAATAAAGTCCAATCAAATTAAAGAAAAGAAGCTAGCCAAAATAATAGCTTCAAAAACATTAATAAAAATGACTGTATAAATATTCCTTTAAAACATTGAGAGGAAAATATAAAAAAATACTTATATTTATTGATCTCTGGGAAGCGGAGTTACAGTTTTTGGGGACGTCGACAATGGCATCCACTCACCAATCACTTCCCGACGAACATTGGGATGAGTGGTGTCCAAGACGTCAGGCTCATCGGTGTTGACTTCAACAGTCTTCTTGCCCTTGCCTTTGCCTTTGACAGCGGAGGCACGAGGAGTTTTGGGGGCCATTGCAAAGAGAAACTAGGTTTCGAGAGAGGAAAAAACTCCAAAGAAAAGAGAATTTGAAGAAAGAGAACAGAAAAGTCTCTCTCTCTCTCTTCCACCCAAGTGCCTATTTATAGGCATGGGAAGCGTATGACCCTATAATATGTGACGTCAACAGCCAACGCTATGAAGTTCGTAAAGAGGCGGCATCAAATCTTCGAAAAGATTATTATTACTCTGGCATGAGAACCGAAGTATTATCATCGATAAATGCGCCAACGAGGTTATGCGTGAAGATGGACATGCGCCTAAAGGTTCTACTTCCCATGTTTCTTATTTAAAGTGTTTTAAAACATGTCTAAGTTTTGAAAACTTTAAAGGAGGTCTTGTAGAAGCATGGAATTTTATGCGCCACAAAGGCCAGGTTTCTATGCGCTATAAACAGTATGCGCCATAGACACAGAGCAATGTCAGCGCATCGCAAAAAGATAGCATATAAAAGCGCATGAAAAGAAGATTCTTATTAATTATGAAAGTCTATTACATGGCTTTTTTCATTTACAGGTTGAGTCTACTACAACCTAGTTTAAATTCTACGGATAGGCACATTACTTTGACATCTCAATACAGGCGCATATCTTCCTTATCATGAGCAAATCACTTCTTTGTCGGGGGTGCATCAAATCCTTATCTCAGCACAGGCGCATCTCCAGCCGAAGTAGTTATTGAGAAGAACATGGGTTGGCAATCAATCCAAACCTAGTGCTCAACATCTTGGCACTTGATGTTGTTTCGAGAAGGAACACTACCAGTAAGGTAAACGAGCATGAACTGCTCTGTCTATAGTTAACTCGGTGCGTCTCAGTTCTTTGATGGAGTTCATCATCAAAATTGAAGCTTCTTTGAACGAGAAGATCTACAACCCACGATTGACTGAATCACCAAAGAGGAGGATCGGTTGAGTTCATTCTCGACGAGAAGTCGTCTGAGTGAGAATGAGCAAATCTTTTCTCTACAAACATTTCTATTTTTAGGCCAAGGCAGAACCAAACCCATACGCCATATGGCAATCGCTCCAAAATTAACACGATGAATCCAGCATTAATGGCAATGAATCTGCCATCTCGATTTCAACCAAGTAAAAGTTATTCATTTCGGGACTCGAAATGCTTAAACAATGTTGACCGAAGTAGATGCGCCCAACAATTGATGTGCTCCTCGGATAAATGTGCCCTATAACTGATATACTCCTCGGATAGATGTGCCCCATAGCTGATGCGCTCCACGGTGCATGTGCTTCACAAATGATGTTCCTACAGAAACTCTTTACCCATCAAAGCATTTAATGCTAAGTCTATCACGACCCGCACCCTAGAGTAAGGGCACGAGACGTGGGTACATCCAGCCTACGCCGCAGTATCGGCGGTAGAACGCTGTCCTAGGTCAATTATCTAACAATGTATAAGGTACCTGTACAGTATATATACTCCGAATGGAGGTGACATAGCAATACAGTCTCAATCATATCTAAGGTAGATTACGATAAAAAGATAGATAGATATGGAACGAAATGAATCCACAGAGATACAATCAGATAGAAGTCTAAGTGTCTAAGATAACATCTCCATAAACATCAGATAAAATAAATTCTCAGTATATACAATAATGTATCAAGGAGAAAGACAAGGTAAGAGTCTAAGCTAGCAGTCTAAACCACTGGTGGTAGATCCTCTACTACAAGTGGGTCCAAGTCACAAGTGTTTTCTAAAGCTGCACCATAATGGATAGACACCAGAGCCTCATCATTCTCTGTAAAATTTTCAACAGGTCCAGTCAGGACAGGAGCGAGCACAATACATCTCAACAAATTCATAACAAGATAGAAAATATAATCATGCTAGAGAGTAAGATACATGAAACTGAAAAAATAACATGATATAAAAAAGAGAGAGGCTGTAAGTAAATATCTACAATATAATAGAGAACTAATCAGTGACTAGTGATTCAGAGTACAAGATAAACATGTGAACAGCTAGAGGATGATTCATGACTATACTAAAGAGGTGATTCATGACTATTCTACTTTGGAATTATTCACATGCTTACTCCCTCATCCCCAATCAATACACAAGGATCCATGTAAGTTACGTTAAGATTCATGACTATACTACTTTGCCCATAAAGGGTGATTCAAGAGTGATTCATGAAGATTCGTGAAGGCTCTGTGATTCATGAGAGTACAGGAATCACAAGCTGATACATGAAGATTCATGATAATAGAATCATGAGATACATGATGTAAGTGAAACACACGAGACAAGAGTATCTGATGCTCCCGAGGGGGATAACATCTCATGAAGGGCTCCATATAGTACTAATCTGTGATACCAATATGTCAGCATCAAGTAAAGTAATCTAAAGCAGGAAATATAATACTAAACAAAATATAAAATGATCAGATAATGTACTCGCCTGGTATCCTGAATATCTGAAGAGAATATACTGTCCGAGGAGTGGTGTTTGTCTCCTATAGAACAGTACAAGTCACTACATGTCTAAAATAGCAAAATAGACTGCTATAATGCATCTACATGATGTTGGGGTCAATTTAGGCTAAAGTCAACCTTTGGTCAACTCTAGTCAACTCTAGCAGTCAAACTAGGTCAACTCTATTCTAGTTAGGTCAAACAAGGTCAAACAAGTCTAGGTTGGCCAAACCTAGGCTTAACAAGTCAATCTAGGTCTCTAACCAATTAGCCTAGCAAGCACACACTAGTCTAGTGATACACTAACTCAAGTATATCCACACCACATGCTATAGGCTATTATACCTAGGCCATGAGCCATAAACACAAGGCCATACCCCCATTCTACCATATATCTATATACATACCATTCACATAGACAATGCAATATTTATTTCACATTATCTTATCACATTACACATTACACATTCACACTAGGTTAGATATTATATATATATATATATATATATATATATATATATATATATATATATATATATATATATATATATATATATATATAGAGAGAGGGATAGGTAAATCAAGGTAATGTGTGTGTGTGTGTTTTGGTGTACCTATTTGTGTATCCATTAGATGGGGGGTGTATGTGTGGATAGGAAGTGTGATAGAAATTGCTAATAGGTGTCCATCTGTGTAGTGTCATAGAGTGTAGGCATGTGTGTGTGAGTGTGTGAGGGTCATATAGGAACAGTTTCAGATTTTAGGGAAAAGACAGTTAGCTAAGGTCCATGTGACAGGAATAATAGAATAGAGTGTGTGTTTAGATAGGAGGCCTGTGTGTGTATGTGTCATAGAGGGTGTGTCAAGTGACTGAATAGTGTAGGCATGTGATCTCAGGAATTAAGTGCCAGGAATTATAGAATAGAGTGTGTGTTTAAATAGGCTATGTATCTCAAATTTTTGTGTGTGAGGAAGGGTAACAAAATAGTGTGAACCAGTGTGAAAATCAGGGTGAAAGCAGTATGAAAATGAGTGTCCTGTGTGTATGTTACATATAAGATGCATGGAAAAATAGTGCGTCATATAGCTCAGTTCTCAGGTTCAGAATTGAGTGTCCTGTGGTGTTTGTGTGTGCAACAGTGACAGGAATTGTTCTCATGTGTGTGAGAGTGAAAGAGGGTGTGAGTGTGTACTACACATGAGAGTGTAATGGCTCAGTCTCATATATTCCCAAACCCAAATGCCAGTTCAGTAATAACCCTTAGCAGTTAGCAACCCAAAACCCATTTCAATAACCCATTCCTCAACACAATCACAGATTAACATAATCATCATTCATTAAACATGTAGGTGAATCTAATTAGTCATTTAACATCATTAAAATCAGTTAATAAGCAATTTAAAAACCCAAAAATTATTTCAATTCAAAGTATCAGTGAGGTATCAAAATTTTAGGGGAATTCATGAATTCGAATCTAATTAATCATCAAAATTACAATCAATGAGTTGGTAATTAGTTCACATATGTGTACGTGTCCAGGTTTACCTTTGTGTCCAAGAAACTAGACAAAATTGTGTCCAAATCACAACACACACAGACACGTGAACTGTGCACTTCGACAACGTCGTGCACGCGTGCACACGCGTCAAGGACACGACACACGATACTTCATGTCACGTGCACACACCCATGTGTTCGCCTAGTATAGGTATACACGCTGGCATGCCTGACACGTGTCCATGACGTATCCACGGTGGACACGAGCGCATGTTTGTGCGTGTCTGTGCGCGTGCCTGCTGTCAGCGCGTGGCCGTGCGTGTCCAGTGCGGGCGGGATTGCACCGCATGTCGTGCACCATCTGCTCCCAAATTTTGGAAGCATGATGACAGACAGTGCCCCCTCCTCCCCACAAAATTTTGTGTCCCGAAGTGTCCTATGTAGTGAGTTATGGAGCCCGATAGGCAGGACACAGAGCCTAGGTCTCGTGCAGCGTGTCCAATGCCAAAAACACGACACAAACCGACAAGAAATACAAATCATCCTTCACAAAAATTCATACACACATATAGATCTAGGGATCCATGAACTTAGTTTTTCAAAATACGAAAACAAATCCTTAAGGAGCATTTTAACAAACACTTAACTATCCATTATGATACGTGTCCGATACGGACACCAAATGGACACGAATTATGCCCAAATTTCAGAGACAACTAGGGGACTCCTAGATCTAGCCCTAAATGCAAAGAAATGAGGAAAAATAATAGGTTTGAGTGGTTTACCTAATGAATATCAAACTCAAAGAAAGCCCTAAATGGAAGGATTCAAAATAGCAACTCCCAAGCTCCAAATGGCACAAAAACTGAGATGGATCTCCAAAAACCATAAAGACACAGTAATTAGATCCTAATGCAAAAGACTAGAGTTAAAAAGGAGTTGAAATGAATTTATTAGGATTTTAGAAAAATGGGGATTTACCTTTCCTTCAAAAATCTAGGTCAAGCACAAAAGAGACAAGAACAACATTAAGAGAATACTTATAGGCAAGGGAAAACCCTAAGTGGCTGCCATTGGTGGGTTTGTTGGGGTGTGGCCTTAAGTCATGGGCCTATGGCTCAATTACATAAGTCTTGAATTGGAAAAATCATAAGTCATTGAGTTAAGTCATAAGTCATGAAACCATTTCACTTAAACTTAATCTTCCTACTTTAAAACTAATTTCTAATGACTAAAAGTAGGTTAACTTAAGTTATACTAGGGTCACCATAGCGAGGGTTAGCTTCTAGGCTAGTCTACAAGGTCTCAACTAGTCAAAGTCAAAATCACAATCACCAATTAATTAAATTAAATAAATTTCAAAAAATCACAATGACCAAAATACCCTCAATCTAAAATATGGTAGTGACAAATCTACCCTCCTTAAAAGAATTTCGTCCTCGAAATTAAAAGGTAAAACTAAATTGATGAGAAGGATAGATAATCATACCTCAAGGTCCAATAAGATAAGGGTATCGCTCGCGCATCTCATCCTCCCGCTCCCAGGAACACTCTCCTGGAGAATGATGCCTCCATACGACGCGAACCAAGGGTATCACCTGGTTTCTCAGCACCTTCTCTCGGCAATCCAGAATCTCCACTGGCTGCTCTAGATAACTGAGAGTAGGCCCTACCTTAATCTCTGAATGATTAAGTACATGGCTAGGGTCAGGTACGTATTTTCTCAACTGTGACCCATGGAATACGTTGTGGACACCCACTAGCACAGGTGGAAAGTCTAGCCTGTATGCCACGTCACCGACTCTTCCGCTGATCACGAAAGTTCCGATGAAGTGCGGGCTAAGCTTTCCACCTCCACCAAAACATATAGTACCACGAGTCAGAGATATCCGCAGAAAAACCTTGTCTCTGACCTAAACACAAGCAAGGTCTCTAATTACTAAATAATCAAACATGATCAACAAACACAACAACAATCTGCTTCTAATCCTATCTCCAGTCAACTAAGTCAAACATAGACAATGGTCAACTACGGGTCAACAACTAGTCAACTTGTCAACATCCAAGTATTTGGTCAACAACTGGTCAACTTCTTAGGGTTCTACCTATACTAGCTATCTAGGTGTTGGCAACTAGAATTTAGCAAAAGGAAAACTATATAATAGACTAGCTCTTAACTTTCCAATCCTATCAAGTCACCCATAACTAAATACCTATAAGCTAAGCACACCAATCCCAATACCACATATATATAAGCTCAAGAACAACAACCCATCACATATATCCTAAGTATATATATATATATATATATAAATATATATATATATATATATATATATATATATATATATATATATATATATATATATATATATATATATATATATATTCAACAAAGTGTCTAAACTTATAAGTGACTGAACAAATGCTTAAAAATTAGGCTAAGGATGAATGGTCTGAATCATCAGTGTAGGCAAAAGGGAATGATGATAAAGAGGCTGAAATTATAAGCTAAAGGACAGGACATTTGGGTCCACTTGTAAAGTCAAAGTGAAAATAAACCTACATGGTGACTAAAACATGCCTCTAGATCAACCTGGCCTCTCCTCTCTATCTGGCTGAACTAACTACATGCAGGACAGTGGTCTGAAAGAAGTGAACCAAACTGGTGTACAGGAAATACAATAGGCAGTATGCTGCAAATGGGTACAGGCTATATACAAAATCAAAATACATTACATATATATACAAACTATATATATATTAACCCTCATCACCTCAACTCTACTCAAAGTCTAATAACACACACTCCCTATCACATGCTTATCACTCCAATGAAGGGATCAGATACTGTAGGGTGTATTAGGACAGAACAGTGAACTATCCCAAGTGGTGAGTGTAGACCTCTAGTATGCATGATACTAACTCTCCAGATATGCAGAATATGGTAAGGGATTGATGGTTATATTGGTAAGTCAATAATTGGGGTCTGAACAATGGTCCAGTAAAATCTATGATATAATATAGTAGGTAATGAAAGTTGAGTGCAGTGAACAACTTGAAATAGTATGAACCGAAGGAACAGGGTCTCTAATGAAGGGTCTGCACACTGCCTATAAAGGTTGATCAACATGATTGAACTCAACACAAGAGAACTTAACTAAAATAGAAAATTGAACCAAATATAGGCTAAACAACATGTCAATACCCTATATAACAATGGCCTATAGATACCAACCAACCCATATCCCATATGCCAATATCATCTGCAATCTATCTATATATATAGATCTCTCAGTCTTAGGTGAAACTACAACTATACTCAAGAACAGGCTCTGGTCATGGTGCCTCACTGGAAAAGATAAGGGAAATAATAATAATAATCAAGGCTGTAAGGCATACTAACATCCTATATATAAACTGCTTGGTATTATAAATAACAAAAAAATTATCTACAATGGGTTACTATTCTAATACCAATACTAACTATCATCTCTAGGGTACAAACACTCTATAAGTCATCATATCATTACACTATGAAAGAACTACATATGAATAAGCTCTACAAAACTAAATATCCCTACTCCTAAGTTATTTGATGATGGAATACAATTTTTTTAACAACAGAAGGGTACGATAGATATAATATATTTAAAAACCTTCTCAAGATGCAATCTGATAATCATATGCGTCTGTCCAAAATCATGTTGTTCAGAGTCTTCGTCATGCTAGTGAGCAAGGCTATGATAATCACAGAGTCCTTGACTAAGGTACATACCTCCAGAATCATGGTATTTAAAATTTTTGTATTGTCGCATACGACGGTAAAAACCTTAAATTCCCACACCCGAGAAATACGTCCAAAATCTGACTATATGTCCTCACTATGCCAGCTAACACGACTATCGAAGATTCTATATCCCATAACTGAGGGGACCTAGCCCATATAATTTTTTTAAGAAGAAAAACAAACATAACACAAGAACAACAGAACAAATTGATCAGTCAATAAGGAACAGATGGAATCGAATTTCAAGATAGTTATAAAAGGCAATTGTGCAAATAGAATCGAGAAGAACGGAACCAACAGCAAGATCTCCAATGGCCTATGCATCCTCGACTATCCTGGCAAAAGCTCGTCCCTGCTGCTGATGCTGCATGTACCTCTGCTACTGAGAGAAATCGGGAATGACGGGGGAAGGTTTCTGTACAGGCGGAGGTGCACCTCCAATGTAGCAGAAATGCCAACCTGAGTCGGCACAACAGAAGTTGCGGTCTCAAGGCCCTGCTGAACAGGACGAGAGGTGGCCAGCCTCTCGATAGTATCCCCGGACCGGAGCGATGAGATCATGTCTCCATAACCATCATAAAGACAGATCAAAACAAGAAGCAATTACTGAGAATGAACCAAAAAATGAAAGGAGGACAGTTTATATCCAAGGGAAGTCAATAAGCAGCAAATTTAAATAAAAAAAAATCTGATTAAGAGTTTTTTTCTAGTGTGATTGAGTACCCTCAAAAATATCCTAATCCTACTGCAGGCTGTAGTGATACTCTAGTTCGAATACCACTACATAAACTCGACATGCATGGGCCACCACTAAAAATGTATCATGACCCGCACCCTAGAATAAGGGCACGAGACGTAGGTACGTCCAGCCTACGCCGCAGTGTCGGCGGTAGAACGCTGTCCTAGGTCAATTATCTAACAATGTATAAGGTACTTGTACACTATATACACTCCGAATGGAGGTGACATAGCAATACAGTCTTAATCACATCTAAGGTAGAATACGATAAAAAGATAGATAGATATGGAACGAAATGAATCCACAGAGATACAATTAGATAGAAGTCTAAGTGTCTAAGATAACATCTCCATAAACATCAGATAAAACAAATTTCCAGTATATACAATAATGTATCAAGGAGAAAGACAAGGTAAGAGTCTAAGCTAGCTGTCTAAACCACTGGTGGTAGATCCTCTACTGCAAGTGGGTCCAAGTCACAAGTGTTGTCTAAAGCTGCACCATAATGGGTAGACACCAGAGCCTCATCATTCTATGTAAAATTTTCAACAGTTCCAGTCAGGACAGGAGCGAGCACAATACATCTGAACAAAATTATAACAGGATAGAAAATATAATTATGCTAGATATCAGTAAGATACATAAAATTGAAAGAATAACATGATATAAAAGAGAGAGAGACTGTAAGTAAATATCTATAATATAATATAGAACTAATCAGTGACTAGTGATTCAGAGTACAAGATAAACATATGAACAGCTGGAGGATGATTCATGACTATACTAAAGAGGTGATTCATGACTATTCTACTTGGAATTATTCACATACTCAGCTTCTACTCCCCTATCCCCAATCAATACATAAGGATCCAGTCAAGTTACGTTAAGATTCATGACTATACTACTTTGCCCATAAAGGGTGATTCAAGAGTGATTCATAAAGATTCGTGAAGGCTCTGTGATTCATGAAAGTACAGGAATCACAAGTTGATACATGAAGATTCATGATAATAGAAGCATGAGATATATGATGTAAGTGAAACACACCAGATAAGAGTATCTGATGCTCCAGAGGAGGATAACATCTCATGAAGGGATCCATATAGTAGTAATCCGTGATACCAACATGTCAGCATCAAGTAAAGTAATCTAAAGCAGGAAATATAATCCTAAACAAGATATAAAATGATCAGAGAATGTACTTGCCTGGTATCCTGAATATCGGAAGAGAATATACTGTCCGAGGAGTTGTATTTGTCTCATATAGAACAGTACAAGTCACTACATGTCTAAAATAGTAAAATAGACTGCTACAATGCATCTTCATGATGTTTGGGGTCAATATAGGCTAAAGTCAACCTTTGGTCAACTCTAGTCAACTCTAGCAGTCAAACTAGGTCAACTCTAGTCTAGTTGGTCAAACCTAGGCTTAACAAGTCAATCTAGGTCTCTAACCAATTAGCCTAGCAAGCACACTCTAGTCTAGTGATACACTAACTCAAGTGTATCCACACTACATGCCATAGGCTATTCTACCTAGGCCATGAGCCATATACACAAGGCCATACACCCATTCTACCATATATCTATATACACACCATTCACATAGGCAATGCAATATTTATTTCACATTACCTTATCACATTACACATTCACACTAGGTTATATATATATATATATATATATATATATATATATATATATATATATATATATATATATATATATATATATATATATATATATAGGTAAATCAAGGCAATGTGTGTGTGTGTTTTGGTGTACCTGTGTGTGTATCCATTAGGTGGGGGTTGTATATGTGGACAGGAAGTGTGATAGAAATTGCTAATAGGTGTCCATGTGTGTAGTATCATAGAGTGTAGGCATGTGTGTGTGAGTGTGTGAGGGTCATATAGGAACAGTTTCAGATTTCAGGGAAAAGACAGTTAGCTAAGGTCCATGTGACAGGAATAATAGAATAGAGTGTGTGTTTAGATAGGAGGCATGTGTGTGTATGTGTCATAGAGGATGTGTCAAGTGACTGAACAGTGTAGGCATGTGATCTCAGGAATTAAGTGACAGGAATTGTAGAATAGAGTTTGTGTTTAAATAGGCTATGTATCTCAGATTTTTGTGTGAGGAAGGGTAACAAAACAGTATGAACCTGTGTAAAAATCAGGGTAAAAGCAGTGTGAAAATGAGTGTCCTGTGTGTATGTTACATATGAGATGCCTGGGAAAACAGTAGGTCATATAGCTCAGTTCTCAGGTTCAGAGTTGAGTGTCCTGTGGTGTTTGTGTGTGCAACAGTGACATGAATTGTTCTCATATGTGTGTGAGTGAAAGAGGGTGTGAGTGTGTACTAGACATGAGAGTGTAATGGCTCAGTCTCAGATATTCCCAAACCCAAATGACAGTTCAATAATAACCCTTAGCAGTTAGCAACCCGAAACCCAATTCAATAACCCATTCCTCAACACAATCACAGACTAACATAATCATCATTCATTAAACATGTAGGTGAATCTAATTAATCATTTAACATCATTAAAATCAGTTAATAAGCAATTTAAAAACCCAAAAATCATTTCAGTTCAGAGTATCAGTGAGGTATTAGAATTTTAGGGGAATTCATGAATTTGAATCTAATTAATCATCAAAATTACAATCAATGAGTTGGTAATTAGTGTCACATATGTGTACGTGTCCAGGCATACCTTTGTGTCAAGAAACTAAAAAAATTGTGTCCAAATCACAACACACACAGACACGTGAACTGTGCACTTCGACAGCGTCGTGCACGCGTGCACACGTATCTAGGATACGACACTTCATGTCACGTGCACACACCCACGTGTTCGCCTAGGATATGTCTACATGCTGGCATGCCTGACACGTGTCCACGACGTGTCCACAGTGGACACGAGCGCGTGTTTGCGTGTGTCTGTGCGCGTGCCTGCTGTCAGCGCACGACCGTGCGTATCCAGTACGGACGGGATTGTACCGCGTGTCGTGCACCATCTGCTCCCAAATTTTAGGAGCATGATGAAGATAGTGCCCCCTCCTCTCCATAAAATTTTGTGTCCCGAAGTGTCCTATGTAGTGAGTTATGGAGCCCGATAGGCAGGACACAGAGCCTAGGTCTCGTGTAGCGTGTCCAATGCCAAAAATACGACACAAACCGACACAAAATACAAATCATCCTTCACAAAAATTCATACACACATAGATCTAAGGATCTATGAAATTAGTTTTTCAAAATACGAAAATAAATCCTTAAGTGGCATTTTAACAAACACTTAACTATCCATTATGATACGTGTCCGATACGGACACCAAATGGACACGAATTGTGCCCAAATTTCAGGGACAACTAGGGGACTCCTAGATCTAGCCCTAAATTTAAAGAAATTTGGAAAAATAATGGGTTTGAGTGGTTTACCTAAAGAGTATCAAACTCAAAGAAAGCCCCAAATAGAAGGATTTCAAATAGCAACTCCCAAGCTCCAAATGGCATAAAAACTGAGATTGATCTCCAAAAATAGTAAACACACAGTAATTAGATCCTAATGCAAAAGACTAGAGTTAAAAAGGAGTTGAGATAAATTGATTAGGATTTTAGGAAAATGGGGATTTACCTTTCCTTCAAAAATATAGGTCAAGCACAAAAGAGGCAAGAACAACACTAAGAGAATACTTATAGGCAAGGAAAAACCCTAAGTGGCTGCCATGGGTGGATTTGTTGGGGTGTGGGCTTAAGTCATGGGCCTATGGCTCAATTACATAAGTCATGAATTGAAAAAATCATAAGTCATTGAGTTAAGTCATAAGTCATGAAACCATTTCACTTAAACTTAATCTTCCTACTTTAAAACTAATTTATAATGACTAAAAGTAGGTTAAGTGAAGTTAGACTAGGGTCACCATAGCTAGGGTTAGCTTCTAGGCTAGTCTACAAGGTCTCAACTAGTCAAAGTCAAAATCACAATCACCAATTAATTAAATTAAATAAATTTCAAAAAATCACAAAGACTAAAATACCCTGAATCTAAAATATGGTAGTGGCAAAGTCAGATGTCAGCAACACACGTCTCGAGAACTGAAGTCAATAGTTTTCATAAAAAACTAGGAGACGTCGTCATTACTTGTTTGTCGGTTACAGTTGTACTTTGCTACGTGGCTGACCCAAACAAAATATTTGCATGTGCCTTTAAAGACATGTGTCCAGATTTGCATGCGTCCAAAAGCCATGCTCCAAACTTTCTCATGCACCGAATCTCCCAGGCTCATCAAATCCTTGATCTCTCAAACAGATCAAGATCTTTGAGCTATGTACACGTGCCACGTGTCATTGACTCAGTTTTGTCCATGAACTGGTGCCAACCACCCAAGATCTCAGTAATAAATAAATCTCAACAACTGCCATGTATCAGCTCATCCACAGCCCAACAGTGCAGTTACACCAGATTCAGTTCAAGCTTCCTAGGCACAGTGCCCCTATGCCCAACAAAGTCATGCGCATAGCATTTCTACGTGCAAATTTCCATGCATGCATGAATGGATCATTCCACCATCTATAAATAGAAGGATCATTCCTTCATTTAACTTCCCTGAATTTTATCACACACTTAGAGAGTTAGAGCTTACTTTAGGAGAGCCGAATCATCGTCCAGCCGAAGACTTGCATTCGCTTTCTTATCGTCATCAGATTGTCAACAGAGTAAAGAATCAACCCTTCATCGACACTCGTCTCTAGATAAAAACAAAAGTGTACTCGAAAGATCCCACTAAGGATCCAAGTTATACTCTATTCGTTTGGTAATACAAAAAGTTTTTCAATACTTTGTAATGGCAAATACGTTCAAGTATGACTTGGGCGATATTGATGATGACATCGATATAATAGGAGGGTGTGTGTGTGACTTCGTTATGTAGAAGATGTTTCTTAAAAGTTGTGTAACTTCTATGCCATGAGACGTAGCATTACACGGCACTGTGAGTGAGGGTTCATTATGTTGGCACGAGCTTCCATATTCGGCTAGCTACGGGTACGAGCGGTCGTGTGTCGATGTATGTAAAATTTAGATTGTGTCTAGTTTAGCGACTCGTATTAAGATATGGGTTGTTCGAGTCAAGGATATGACTTGTACTATTCATGGGCAGAGAAGACTACTAGTAGGCGTATGAGACAGCCCTTTTAGACATCATAATCTTTGGAGGAGACTACGGATTCATGAGCCTCATAATTTTATAGTTGCATGTTTGGCTCGTAGCTCATAGTTCATAGCATCGCTCATGGTACGATACCGGCCTGTGATTCGGTGCTATATACTTATCATCGACCCATACGTCTAATGTCGTTTTCAACATGTATTCACATAGTACGGCGCAACGTTGTTCTTATCCCTAACCATAGCATATGTGTCTTTGTCACAAAATGGTGGACTATACCTTTTCCTTGTTTGTTTGTGGGTGTGGTTTATTATTTCGACGATGAGATAGTGGACCTTGTGGTGGTTCGGGTTATTCATTCAGTTAATATTATAGCATGGTATAGTGTCTTGTTGCAAAATAGTATGCCACATCTTGTCCTTGTTTGGTTGTAGGGATGGTTCGCTACTTCAATGATGGGATACTGGAGCATGTTATAATTCGAGCAATTTATTTCATGTTTATTTATTCAGTTCATATTATGGCATGTTCCTTCTGTATCTTGTTACGTCCCTCTGAGGACCTGGTGATCTCTCCAGGTTATTCTGGAGCATTTATTATCACGAGTCGCACCCGTTTTTTAGGATGCGAGTGCATGTCCAAGTCCAGCCTATGCCGTAGTATCGGCAGTAGAACACTGTCTAGACCTCAATGATCAAAGTCACTATATTTGCTCATAAAATAATATCCTTATTTGCTCATTCACAACACCAAATAAATTAAATTGCAATATCCAAAGTTTACATTTGAATAAAATACAATGTCTCACAAAATCGAAAATGACTTCATAAACCATATGATCAACTCATCTATCTAACTATTCTTCTAGGGTCGACCTTCAAAATATACCTGCATAGTTTCCAATGATCCAACGCGTAGCAAGCGACTAATCTAAAAAAATGGTTTCCAGTCAGGAATGGAACAAGTACAAAATTGATAAACTATTCAAGACATAATAGAAACTATAAAACAGAAATAACATATGATATACATGGTAACATAGTAAGACAAGTAGTGAAAACCGATAACGAAGACAGTCATGGTAGACAACTAGAAAGAAACATGTAAACACACCTATCAAGGCATGTCAAGTAAAATAGAAACATGTAAACATGAGGATCAAGACATCTAACTAAGTATTTGAAATACTAATTTTGACATGTAAATGGCTTGGGATAAATACGGCAACCCGCACGTGAAGTGTACGAGCGGTTTCGTTCTTGTTTGGACACAAGGGAGTGATTCTTGTTTTGGAAATATTCACATGTCTACTAATATATTTTTTCGTCCGACTCATGGATTCATGTCATGACACGAAAATTAAGATACACGATAATCACAAAATATAAGTCACGAAACACGATAAATAATATAAATCACGAAAACTCAATAATCATGAACATGAATCCATACTCGTGTAAACAACGTGTCAAGAGTCATGTAATGCATATCTAAAACATGTATCATAGAAACCATTAGGAATTGAAAGTAACCAGTGTAATGTACTTGTCTTGAATTAAGTTGTAGTCAAGTTGCGCGCAATATGATCTTGTTGGCACAGAATAGTCACAGATGTCAAAAGTATGCAAGATGATCTCAGATGATGGGATAGAATATGCCATTGAGTACAAATAGTCAAATTAACTAGGGACGATATAAGGTAGTCCAGAATTCGTAATAAAGATAGGAATACAATTAGTCACGATCAAGAATATATAGTCGAAGAAATTTACGTAAATAAACATGGATAACTATTTGGGAAAATATTTATAACGTTTTGACAACTATATTTTACTAGTTAAAATAATTTTGGTAAATACTTGAAAATATAAAAAATCATTTTAGGGTTAGCACCCTAACAATGTGAAATTATAGTTTTTAGGTTAAAATAGCATAAATAATATAGCAATATTTCTTTAGGGCTTTGAAATCCAATTTTGAAATTACAAACTATATTTTTTTACAAAATAATAGGAAGATATTATATATATTTTATCCAAATACAATAATAATACTAATGATAATAAAACAATAATTATTATAATAATAAAATAACTATGTATATATATATATATATATATATATATATATATATATATATATATATATATATATATATATATATATATATACGCACACATACACTAATAGAAGTATATTAATACCTATACATATATACTGAAAAATATATATATATATATATATATATATATATATACTGAAATTACAAAGAGATATAAATAAAAATAATAAAACAAAAAAACTTCAATAACCCATACTCTCTGATTCCCCGTGAGTTTCCTAGGGAAGGGAGAGATTTTTAAAGAAAAAATGTGTTTAAAAGAGGAGAGAGGCAAGAGAAAGAGAGAAGGAGTGGTCAGGAGATGGAGAGAGAGCTC
Organism: Iris pallida; assembly: GCA_029216955.1. NCBI lineage: Eukaryota > Viridiplantae > Streptophyta > Magnoliopsida > Asparagales > Iridaceae > Iris > Iris pallida. Next base: position 5,276,372 of record JANAVB010031218.1, read on the forward strand.
TTCTCTCCAGCTAAGGAACGAAGAAGAGGAAATCAAAGGGGAGAGGAGAAAGATCGAGTTAGCGGTCAGGAGAATGGCGGATGAGGCGTTCTGGTGCGGTGCTGGGCTTGGCCAGGTCGGCGGACGCGGATCGGGTTAACGGCTCGACGAGACCTGGCACGGCTTGGCTATTCTAGAGAGGAGGAGGCGGCCGCTGGCTACCTGGAGGGAAGGGTCGCAGCGCTCGGGAACTGGAGGCATTTTGTTGGGTGGGGCATCCGTAGTTGAGCAGGCAAGCGCGGTGGACGCGAGCCCACAGCGGCGCTGGGTCGAGGCAGTTTTGGGGGCCGCGACTAGTTAGATGCTGACGGTGGTAGAGGAGACAGTGGAGTGCGGTGGGGGTGATGACAGTGGCGGTGTGGCTCGGGTCGGCTGTCCATGAGGAGATCGGGGCGCTGGCCAACAGGGGACAACGACGGCAGAGGGAGGCCGCGGTGGATCATGGCTCCATGAAGCTAGATCCGGAAGGCAGCTGCCTACATCAGCTAGAGGAGATGACGTGGCTTGTCGACGGTGGTGGGAGACGCGAAGATGGTGGTAGCTGGTGGTCTGTGGGGTTGCCGAGGAGGAGATGAGGGCGGCGGCTAGGTTAGTGTTAGGTTTAGGGTTGAGTCTTGTATCGGATACGTGTCTGTAGGTTTTTAGGATGGGTGTCCAGGGTGTCAGACACTGTGAGAGCTGCAGATGTAAAAGAAAATAGTGGAAAAGGAATGGTGGACACGGACACGCTCACAGACACGATGTACAACACAATGGCTATGGTGGTGGTGATGTTTGTGGCAATAGAGTTTAAGGATGAGGAGTTTGAGGACGAGTACGGGTTTTGAGAATACGTTGGGTTGAGAGGAGACTCTCCTTATATAGGAGGAGGACTCCTAATTAGATAAGGAGTAAAATTCCTTATAGATAAAAGCCTTCCCTTTATTTAAGTAAAATATAAAATTTAAACACTAGTTTAATTTATTTAAAACCAATAATAGATAACTATCTAAATTTAAATCAATATTTGATTTTATCAAGTAACTTAAATCATATGAATTTAGATCCAAATCAAATAAGGAGGATAAACATAATAGTTTTGAAATAATACTTAATGTATATAAAAATAATGTAAAGTATATTTTTTTATAAATCAAAATATTTATTTAAAATAAATGGACAAAATCCTTTTATTAATATTTTAAAACCATTTTATAGACCAATTTTTGAAAGACCAAAAATAATAACAACATATTTTATATTTTAAATAATAAAATTTGAGAATAATTAACTTTTTATAAAACTAAATAGTATATTTAAATCATTTAGTTTGTAGCTAGTTTTTTATAACAAAATAATGTCGAAATATCTTTCAAAAGTTCGACAAAAATTACTTTTAAATAATTAAAATATATAAATCATTTCAAAAAAAATAATTTTAAAAATTCGAAAAGAGGAGTTACAAATCTATCCATCTTTGAAAAATTTTGTCCTCGAAATTTAAGAAATGTCTAGGATAGATAGGCTTGAAAGGGATGTTCGGGATGGATAGGCTCGATTGGTAGGGGAATAGAATACTTTCATGAATAGAGAAAATATGATTAATGAAAAAGATAACTAAATTGTCTTGATAGGAAATTTGATCAAAGGGGGGATGGAAAGATATAAGGTTTGGAGGAGGATTACCTATATAACAACTAACCTATCATAAATTGATTCCTATAAACCTGTATCTCCAAAAATATTTCAAAATTTTCGACTTCAATCATAAAAGAATTAAATCAATACTCAGTTTAATATCATCAATATCATCCTTTCAAATTCTTTAACCTCAGTTTAGAACTTCATAAATTTTAATTTTCTCAATATATTTTTGAATTTAAATCCACTTGTTCATAACATCTTCCAAATTTCAAAAATAAAAATCCAAAATTTAAAATCTTCAAAATATAATCACTTTAAAATTTAAATTTAAATCTGCTCCGTCATAATTTCCTTAAAATTTCAAATTCAATAATCTTCAAATATTTATTCTCAATTTAGTCAAAAATTATTTCCTTTAAAAATAAAAATTCAACCTTATCAATAAATTCATCAAACAATATAGAAATTTTAAACCTCAAAGACACCAAAAGATAATAACCTTAAAGCCTCAATTCATCAATCGAAGACTCTACTCACCTTTGATTAGAGTTATACTATCAACGCAATATTATCACGTAAAATATTTCAAATTCATCAAATAGGGTATCTCAAAATTCAACGAATATCACTATCTAAATTATGTAGCCTATGTAACAACCTTAACTACCCAAGCAATCAATTCAAAATAAATCTATGGGTTGCCTACGGTACACTTAGTCCTAGGCCTAGTCATTATCCTAAAATCAAATCAACATAATTGTGAATGAACACTTCCTAGTCGCAGGCTTGCAGTAGTACGACTAATATAGGTACTACCACAAGTTTGCATGATATGTAAAAACTGACCTGCATAGGCCACCAAAAATTTTGTCACGATCCGCACTCGCTTTTTGAGATGCGAGTGTGTGTCTAAGTCCAGCCTACACCGCAGTATCGTCGGTAGAATGTTGTCTAGACCTCAATGATCAAAGTCATAATATTTGCTCATAAAATAATATCTTTATTTGCTCATTCACAACACCAAATAAATCAAATTACAATATCCAATGTTTATATTTGAATAAAATACAATGTCTCACAAAATAAAAAATGACTTAATAAACCATATGATCAACCCATCTATCTAACTATTCTTCTAGGTCGACCTTCAAATATACCCGCATAGTTCCCAATGATTCAACATGTAGCAAGCAACTAATCTATAAAATGGTTTCCAGTCAGGAATGGAAAAAGTACATGCAGAGAATAGAAACTATAAAACAAAAATAGCACATGAAATACATGGTGACACGGTAAGACAAGTAGAGAAATAGGTATACTGTATTATATATATATATATATATATATATATATATATATATATATATATATATATATTGATACATGTTCATTTATATAATATTATAAAGAAATATAAAATAAAAATAATAAAACAAAAAAACTTTAATAACCCTTACTCTCTCGGTCACCGTGAGTTTCCTAAGGAAGGAAGAGATTTTGAAAGAAAAATTTTGTTTAAAAGAGGAGAAAGGTAAGAGAAAGAGAGGAGTGGTCAGGATATGGAGAGAGAGAGAGAGAGAGCTCTTCTCTCCAGTTGAGGAACGATGAAGCGAAAATCAAAGGGGAGAGGAGAAAGATTGAGTGAGCGGTTAGGAGCACGGCGGATGAGGCATTTTAGCACGGTGCTGAGCTTGGCCAGGTCGGCGGACGCTGATCGAGTTGGCGGCTCGACGAGACCTAGCATGGCTCGACGGAGCTAGAGAGGAGGAGGAGGCCATTAGCTGCCTGGAGGAAAGGGTCGCGATGCTTGGGAAGTGGAGGCGTTTCGTTGGGTGGGACGACCGGAGTTGGCCAGGCGAGCGCGGTGGACGCGAGCCCCAGACGGTGCTGGGTCGAGGCAGTTTTGGGGCCACGGGTAGTCAGATAGCGACGGGGTGGCGGAGGAGACAGTGGAGTGAGGTGGGGGTGATGACGGTGGCGGCGGTGGCTCGGGTTGGCTGTCCGGGAGGAGATCGGGGCGCTGGTCAACAGGGGACGACGATGGCAGAGGGAGGCCGCGGTGGATCATGGCTCCAGTAAGCTAGATCCGGAAGGCAGCTGCCTACAGCAGTTAGGGGAGATGACGTGGCTTGTCAACGGTGGCGGAAGACGTTGAGATGGTGGTGGCTGGTGGCCTGTGGGGTTGCCGGGAGGAGATGAGGTCGGCAGCTAGGTTAGGGTTAGGTTTAGGGTTGAGTCTTGAATCGGACACGTGTCCGTGGGTTTTTGGGATAGGTGTCCGGGATGTCGGACATGGTGAGAACTGTAGATGTAAAAGAAAATAGTGGAAAGGAAATGGTGGACACGGTCACAGACACGGTGCATAGCGCAATGGCTATGGTGGTGGTGATGTTTGTGGCAATGGAGTTTAAGGATGAGGAGTTTGAGGGCGAGTACGGCTTTTGAGAATACGTTGGGTTGAGAGGAGACTCTCCTTATATAGGAGGACTCCTAATCAGATAAGGAGTAAAATTCCTTATAGGTAAAGCCTTCCCTTTATTTAAATCAAATATAAAATTTAAACACTAGTTTAATGTAATTTAAAGGCTTAATTGCACTTTGATACCCTCAACTATTTCAGTTTTTCAACTTAATACCCTAAACTTTTTTACTCAACAACTCGATACCCTCAACTATTTTATTTTTTCAACTTAATACCTAAAACACAAAAAATCCCAAAAATGCCCCTGGCTTTCTCTCTCCCATGGAACCCCCCTCCCTCCCCCCCCCTCCATTCCGGTGACCACCTCCCCCCCCCTCCTCCCTCTCCGGCGACCACCTCCCCCTCTCCCTCTCCGGCGATGGTGGAGTCGGGAAAGGAGAGGAGGGCAGCGAGAGAGGGAGGGGGGAGGGGGTGCGGGTTTGCCGTAGGGTGGAGGGGAGCGGGGGGGGGGGGGGGAGGGGGGAGGGTGCAGGCGGGGCGGCGAGGGGGAGGGTGCGGCAGGCGGGCGGGGAGGGGGGCGGCGGGAGGGGGGGCCGGGAGGGGAAGGGGGGGGGGCGGGAGGGAAGAGGGGGGGGGGGGGGGGGGGGGGGGGGGGGGGAGGTGGCCTGGAGTAGAGGGGGGGGGGGGGGTGAGTGGTAGTTTTAAAATTTGGGTAAGGGCATTATTGTCCAAAAAATTATCTGGGTATCAAGTTGTTACAAAAAAAAGTTTAGGGTATCAACTTGAAAAAGCGTAATAGTTGAGGGTATCAAGTAGCAATTAAGCCTAATTTAAAACCAATAATGGATAACTATATAAATTTAAATCAACATTTGATATTATCAAGTAACTTAAATCATATGAATTGAGGTCCAAATCAAATAAGGGATAAACATAATAGCTTTGAAATAATACTTAATGTATATCAAAATAATGTAAGTATATTTTTTTTTATAAATCAAAATCTTTATTTTAAATAAATGGACAAAATTCTTTTTTATTCAAAATAATTATGATTTTAAAACCATTTTAGAGACCAATTTTTGAAAGATCAAAATTTATAACAACATATTTTATATTTTAAATAATAAAATTCGAGAACAATTATCTTTTGGCTTAATTGCACTTTGCTACCCTCAACTATTCCGCTTTTTTAACTTGATATCCTAAACTTTTTTTTGTAACAAGTTGATACCCAAAATAATTTTGGGACGAAAATACCCCTGCTCAAACCTTAAAATTACCTCCTCTTCCCCCAACTCCCTCTCCCCCACTCCGGCTACCCCCTCCCTCCCCCTCCGCCTCCCCTCCGGCCACCCCCCTCTCCCGCGTCCGGCCAACCCCCCTACCCCCACCGTCGCCGGCCGCCGCGGCAGCAGCAGCCGCTGCAGCAGCAGCTGTCGCAGCCGCGCGCCGCGACGGTGGCGCCGAAAGCGGGAGGGGGGTTGACCGGACGTGGGAGAGGGGGGTGGCCGGAGGGGAGGCGGGAGCGGGAGGGTGGGGGTGGCCGGAGTGGGGGAGGGGGGAGGGGAGAAGGGAAGGGATAAGGGCATTTTGGGATTTTTTGAAAAATTAGGTATCAAGTTGAAAAAAAATAATAGTTGAGGTATCAATTTGTTACAAAAAAAAGTTTAGGATATCAAGTTGAAAAAGTGGCATAGTTGAGGGTAGCAAAGTGCAATTAAGCCTTATCTTTTTATAAAACTAAATAGTATATTTAAATCATTTAATTTGTAGCTAGTTTTTGGTAACAAAATAATGTCGAAATATCTTTCAAAATTTTGACAAAAAATACTTTTAAATACAATAATTAAAATATATAAATAATTTCAAAAAAAGTAATTTTGAAAATTCGGGAAGATGTGTTACACTTATAGATAGATAGATGGATGGTATATTTGTTCTTCATGCTTCAGGTACTGCTTGGAGTATTATTTTATCATTCTTTCGTGCTTTATCTATTTCTTATTATGACATGCTCTGCTCATTAGCCTAGTTTTGCAAACTTATTTCATTCTCGAGTTTGCTCGAACATATGTATTATAGGACGGCTGGCTATATTACATATCGTTTATTCTTGCTTTATTTACTTATATCTGGATTGAGATATAGTAGTGATAGCATAGGTTTAGTACACTTCTTCACCGTAGTACATCTAGCATAAGTCCATTAAATTGAAAACTTACTCTAGATCGTATTAGCTAGTAGGCTTGCATTCCTAGTCCTATGTATTTTGGGACTGGGGCGTGACACAAGTCAAGAATAATACATTTCCATAATCAGGCCAATTCTAAGAAGTAGCAACATAGCGCATAGGATACCTAAGTATTCGAACAGTGCAAGATAATACAGGAAGTGACAATATGCACTAAATCAATGGTTAATACAGATACCCTCGTACACCGGTCCCGTGGGAAACAACACTATGCAGTATACCTGCAGTACGCAGCAGTATACCGGCTTTATCCCATTTTTCATGAAACTTCACAGTCAGGAATCAATTTTTGGGGCCAAAATCAAGTCCGAAATTCCACCAAAATCAAATCTTAGCAAGAAGCAATATTAGGGATAAGTCTTATATAGCAATATACACCAAGTTTCATGGTGGAAACTCAAGTATCTCTCTCGATATCGAGCTTTTTCCTACGGTGTTCATAACCTAAACCAAGACTAAAACCAAACAAGTAGGCAATATTCATGATGAAAACCATATTCTACAAATATGTTTTGGGTAAAACTAAGCATGTAAAGCCATAGAAAAAGAAATGACAAGAAAAGCTAATATTATTCAAGTATTTGACAAGATGTACATGCCTAAGTTAAGCTCCCAACCTATGCTTCTACTCCCCCACCAAGAGGGATTTAGAAATCACAATTTTAGGCCTCAAAACAAGCTCCAAGTCCAAGCTCAAGCTCAAGAGAAATGGAGAAGAAAAGAAGAGAGAGGAAGAAGTGAAGAAAGAGAAAGTAAGAGAGAGAAAAGAGAAAATGAAAAGGTATATAGAAGGAGTGTTGATCACGGCCGTTTGATCTGCCACATCAGCAATCCATGAGCCAAATGGATTAATCTCATTCATCTATAAATAAATCAAGAAACCAAAGTACGATATGGTGTATCAGAACTAAGAAATCAATGGACGATAGGGGCGTATTAGTTCCTATTCACTAGGTAAGCTGTCCCCAGGCGATACACTGCTGTATACCGGTCAGATGTCCAAATTCCCACTTTGGAAAAAATTCAGGGTTCTAGGTACAGGTCCTTGCACGTGTCTATTACAATGCCAATGGGTACTTTACAGGTCTCTGACAATATGGTGATACACACTGTTGTCACAAACTCAGGAAATCAATATGTTGCATAAACCATTAAGTATTATACTTGAAAACATGAGTATCGCATGATACCAAAAAAAATCGAGAAAATACAATATATAACAAATACTCGCGTATCCATATACTATAATACCGATACAGTGAGATGAGTCTCACACGTTTGACAGCTTCCATCGCCATCGAGCAAAGGGAGAGATCTCTCCCTTGGCTTCCATCGCCATTGAGGAGCAGGTACATAAGGAAAAGGACAAAGAGGAGTATAGGAGCATGTGCTTCTTCTTCTCAATTTTTTGAGGAGGAGATGATGGGGAGTAGAGCTCTGCTCCTTGACCATGTTCTTGTGTTGCTACTCAAATTCACAATGGAGGAGACATGATGGAATGGCAAATTCGACTTCGCGGGAGGGGCAGGAGGCCGGTGAGGCGGAAGTCGAAGAGGACGTCTCTCTGTGAGCGGTCGTACAGCTTGCGTGGGGTTAGGACTGGAGGCGAAGACGCATAGGAGTTGACAGCGGTGAGACCACGTTCCTCCATAGTGTCGTCGGCGGAGGAGGACAGATTGGAGACGAAAGACGGGGAGGAGGTGTTGAAGTAGGGGAAGGAGTTGAGGGAGAAGAATGCCGGTTGGGAGCGGGAATGGAAGGAGGGAGCAGGAGTTGGGGATCTTTTGTTGCTGAAAGAGAGGAGATCTTTTTATACTCAAAAAATTCTACAGGAAAAAAAGAGTTTTTTTTCTCCTCTACCAAAATATAGTTTAAACATTAGTTTTTTGAAAAAAGTTTGAAAGAAAAAAAATTAATAAATTGTGAGGAGCCAAACACTATTTACGTCTGCTTTTACGTCTAAACTCAAAACATCGAGTTTAAACTACTATCCAAACACCAAACACGTCCGTCACTCAACTATTTTGCAACGGCCGCAGGGGGTTTTGGGCCCTGGGCTATAGCTTAGCTTGTTGGGCCGGTCGAATTGGACTTGAGAGCATGGCACATCAATGGTTTATCTACTTCTTTCCCACCAAAAAGAAAAGAACGAGAAAAGAAGCCAGATGACTTGTGAAGGTCAGACAGTTAAGGGGCTGAAATGGGTTCATAGAGAAGGAAGAAAGAAAGAAAGAAAGAAAGAAATTAGCAATACTTGTCGATTTTTGCCAAAAACTAACGGAGAAATCCACTATATCCTGTTGTGACCCTTGTTAGCAATTCGGCAAACGGAAAAAATTCGGGACGACAAAAGTACGAGTATAAATCGGCACAATATAAATAAAATACGGTAAAAAATTCGGTCAAAAAATCGTCTAACGAAAAACATTCGGATTAGATTTAATTTGTGTTTAGTACGTTTCATATGAATAAATTCGACACTAAAAATTCAGCATATATATGGCCCACCCACCTCTACTCCTTCAAGGATTCAGTGTGAGAATAAGATGAAGTTGGGGAACATTATATAAAGAAAAGAAAGTGAAAGTAGGATGGAAAACCGAAAGGTTTTTCTTTGATTGTTGCAAGCAACATGTGCAAAGATTCTTAGATTTTTTTTTTTGGTTACAGCTGTGAGAATTTTTCTTCTTTTCTTTTGATAATTGTGCCAGTCTTAATATTTAATAGCAACAAGAGTCGAGAAAGTAAAAACTGTTGGATTTTTCAGTCAAGTTTTTTTGGCCGAATGTTTTAAAAATTCGTACGGTACGTGTTTAAAACTCCACAGGCTTAAAATTCGCATACAAGTCCGAATTTTTCAAACGTACGTAAGTATTATACGTTTATGTAAGATACGGAAAAATTCGCGTATAATACGCATTTTATTCGGGTGATTGCTAACAAGGGTTGTGACATGAGTAAGCTACAACTGTCAAGTGTTGGTGCAGCTAGCTAGACCAACTCGAGCCGACACAGAGAGTGGTCATACATGACTCGTAGTCCTACGTTGTTTCTCTCTTAAATATTGGCTTAACACTGGCTTCCTATAAAGGGCTGTCAACGGTTCGGATTTGGCTTGGTTATGTAAATCCGAACCCTAATTCTCTGATCATTTGGGTTCCGGTTGGGGTCAAATTCTTTTTCTAACCTTCTGATTGATTTCAACTTAAGTCAGGTTTCCATTATTATTCAGGTCATTTAAATTATTATTTACTTCAACATGGTTGTTGATTTTTAGTTATTCGGTAATGACTTAGATATTTTTATAAAAACTAGAAACCTATGATATGTATGATTTTATATATATATATATATATATATATATATATATATATATATATATATATAATTGATTGGTGCAGTCGATTAAGTCACTCCCTCTACCATAAGAGATTTGAGTGTTGGAATCAAACTGTACACCATCCTTCAGATAACAATCGAATTCTTGCATTTACATAAATAGAACTTTTCAATCAAATATACATAATAATTTATTTATTTATTTAAGTTGTTTTCAGATTTTTTTCTTTTTAATATAGGATTTCATATTCGGAAGCTATATACAAACCTTCACTATTAAGAATTTCAAATTTATTTTGTAATCCAATTCTATAATTCTAGGATAATCAACGTCCGGCAAAAAAAAAATCCATCATATTGATCCATTTGTTTGACATTGAGATAGCGACATAGCGGCAACTCTGGAACTGACAAACGGAATGTGACAGTGGCGTCAGCCTTTTAACCAAATTTAGGTTTATGTTTGGTGACGGGGATTGTTGTTTCTGTAGGAACGAAGTCGTAAAGTAGAATACTATAGAGGGGGATGAATAGAGTAGGTAGCAGAATATTGTTAATTAAAAACTTGTTAGCAGTAAGATCACAGAATTAAATCAATAATCACAAAACAATAACTGTAAAGAAATGAGATCAGAAGGCAAACGTAAACACAGCGATGTATATTGGTTTTGCTCTTGTGAGGACTAGTCCAGTCGGAAGAACTCTAGCTTCCAGTTGAATCCACTATTGAAAAATACCGCAAGTTTTCATACGAAGTCCTTGTACAGACGCGAGCTTTGATACGAAGAACTCGACCAACTTCAATTTTGAAGAGTCTTTCTTCAATCAAGCCTCTGATTACAATTTCTCTGAAATCTTCTAGACCGCACCGTACCGACAAATTGACTAGAGAATTGTAACTGGCTTGGGATTTGAAAATGAAAGCTTTTTAGAACTCTTTGGAAAGAAACGTAAGCTTAGAAGAGAAGAGATGAAAGTGAATGAGCGATTTTAAATGATCAGATTTTTTCTCTATTTATAGTTTTTTCAAAGACAAAATTGGGCAGAATTTAAACAGAACTCTATGTAACAATCCGCAACTTAAGGGAGACCAAGTTTTTCAAACGTTCGAAAATCAAACGGTCACTAACCGAACTCTGGCCGAACTCGGGCCGAGTTCTGTTAGTGTTGGTCAGGGTTTTTCAAAAGTGATTTTTGGGCTTTTTAAAATTCTTCAGAAGCTTTTGTAAATAAGGGATGTTTTTAAAAAACATAGGTCATTTTTAAAAACAATTTTGGATAGCTTATTTGCAAGTACGACTCGATGTACAATGTATTCCTAGACTCAATAAAAGTAAAAATTATATTGCATAAAGAAATACAGACTCGAGTAGCAAACATAGCTTCGGTCTTGAACTGAGTAGATATCCGATCTTGATTAGTGTCCAAGTGTCCAAAACGTCTTGAGTAAACATCTGAGTAGCTCCGTATATCGAGACAGAGTTTGATCAATTATTAAAATCAGGTTTGACCATGACCAATCGGCCAACAATCTCTCCTATTTTGATAATTGACAAACCTTGACTGTTATAATATCATTGGTATCTTTGATAAGACAAAAACGGATTTCGATAAAAGAAATTGTTCCTGTAATCTCACAAAGAAAAGATTAAGATGTTAGATCTTATTTTTTTTCCGTTGTCACTTAGCAAAATAATTGCAAAAGAGAAAGCTCTCCCGCAATATATGCATAAGCAATAATCAGTGAAGAAAAAATATAACAAGTATTTATAGTGTTCGCAGGCACGGTATAAAAAAATATCGAAGCATGATAAAGAGTGCTATAACGAGATATGCTAAATAGTACTAAACTGATATAAATCTCTAAAGTAGAGAATAGAGAACGATGTTTAACAGAAAAACATCACATAAAATGTCACAAAAAGTTCTAAAACTAGCACAAATAAAAGTACGAATACTATATTGGAATGTCGGAGTATTTCCTAGAAAACAAAGACAATAAACAGTCACAATAGTACGACAAACTAGACAAAAATGTCTAAATCACATCTCATCCTCATCATCACCATCATCTATAGAAGTAGTCCTAGCACGACCACTATGTCCAGAAGGACCAGCTCCAGATATGCCAGCTCCAGAGGTGTGTGGAGTAGCACCCGAACCACGGTACCAATCATAAGCGTTCCCTGGCTGGAACAGAGAATGGACCGCCTCATCCTCAATACGGTAACCAGATACAACAGGGTCTCTAGGAAGAGAACTGACAGAATGATCCATCTGAGCAAATCGGAGATCGGTAAACGAGTTGGCAATAGCCTGGAACCGAGTCACGTCACGGAACTCATGTTCCCTGGAAGTGTCAACAAAAAAGTCTGTATATCCGAAAGGTGCTGATGGATACCCTCAAAAGTCATAAGGTAGGTCTGAGGAAAAACAGGGGCAGTTGGAGTAGGAGCAGGAGGTGAAGGAGCAGCGACAGTGCTGCGACGAGAAAGCTGATGATACTTGGTCTCAGGGTCCAGAGCGCAAGTGGATAAATCGATATCAAAACGCTGAAAGATTCGAGGGATAAACATTGCATAAGAGAGATTGTGGTCTTTTTCGCGACATCTTCCCATCATTTGGATGATAGTCTTAGGGGCAGAAAAAGGAATCCCCTTAAGAATGTGATAGAGGACAGATAGCTCAAGTGCAGTGACATCATCTTTCGAAGTAGATTTTGGAAGAATAGCGGAATAGATGAAGCGATGTAACTCATTGTTAAACAAGTTCATGTTATTGGCCTTGAACTTTCCAGGACGAGTACTTGCTGGCGCACAAAGCTCATTCTTGAAACTAACAAGAGTCGTGCCCTCGGGAAAGTCGAAGTCGGTGATGTCATCGAATAGGGCACCTTCGTTTGGAATACCAAGGATTTCTGCTAGCAACACATCATCGAACTCGATATCGATCCCGCCAACACGAGTTCTTGCGGTAAAAGTGTCTAACACGAAGTTACAGTAAAATGGTCGAAGGGCATTAGTAGCTATAGGGAATTGTTGGGTAACGAGACCGTGTAAACCTAATACCTCAAACAAAGGACGATGATCTGGAAATACAGTCCATTTGATCGGAGCGCCTGTGTATATTATACGTATGACAAAGCCGGCATACCATAGCAAAGCTTGGTCATGAGATTTGAAGTAAAACTCATCCGATATGCCGTCATCCGATTGGACCGGGGACAAGAGGGAATCCGTTTTCGGATCTGAAGATGATGCCTCTTTACTGGCATTAGTCTTTTTCCTCTTGGAAGGATTGAATCCCTTAGGCATTCTTTTCCAAAACTAGATAACCCTACAAAATTGAAAGTGGAGGGAAGAAGGAGTTATACCTTCTGAAATTCAAGTATGTTGTAGAGGGATGAATTCTCCGTACGAATCCAAAGTTTGGATTGATTTCTCCACGTAGATTGGAAGCAACAAAGTGGAGAAGAACTAGGGTTTTGGGGGACTTCGGGCGGCTGTTGCTGTTGTTATGATAAAGTTTGGAAGAGATGAAGAGAAGGGGGGCCTCGGATTCTGACTAAAAAGTATATAACACCAACAGAACTCTGGCCTAATTAAGACTGAAATTGGGCCGAATTTGCCTAGGTTCTCCTGAGTTTTAAAAAAAAACTTGTGGGCCACATCCTTTTCATCAACTCATTTCAAATATTTAATTCAAAGTTTAGTAATTTTAACTTCAAATAATATAATTAATATTATTTTATAAATTAACTTTCATTACTCAGCGTCTGTTTCAGATTAGCTGTAGGAGTACTGTTCCAGCTAACAGAAGTTTACCAGGGAACAATTAAGTACTGCTTCGCTTCGACCGTAGTCGTGGTGACAGACAGACTCTTTGTAGGCTTGTCTCAAAAAAAAGTTATTGAGTATTAAAAAAATTAATTAATAAAACAAAATAAATTAATATTATTGACATCTAAAATTTCTAATTCTCGACGTAAATAATTGAAACGATTTTCCGCTAGAGATTTTGTGAAAATGTCAGCCAATTGGTTCTGTGTGTCTATGTATACAAGGTCTATATCTCCATTTTGTTGATGATCTCTATGAAAATGATATCGAATCTCGATATGCTTAGTACGAGAATGGTATACTGGATTCTTAGTCAAATTAATAGAACTAGTGTTATCACAGAAAATAGGTATGTGTGTGAAATATAATCCAAAGTCTTCTAAAGTTTGCTTCATCCACAAAATTTATGCACAACAACGTCCTGCGACGATATACTCCGCCTCAGTTGTCGATAATACGACAGAATTTTACTTCTTGCTAAACCAAGAGACTAGAGCTTTTCCTAAAAAATAACATGTACCGCTGGTACTTTTTCTATCTACTGTGTATCCAGCAAAATCAGCATCAGAATAACCGGTTAGGTCAAACGACGTGGTTTTAGGATACCATAAGCCGACAGAAGAAGTGCCTCTAAGGTATCAGAAGATACACTTAACTGCGCACAGATGTGGTTACTTAGGGCTGGCTTGAAAACGTGCACACAAGAAAACACTAAACATAATATCAGGTCGACTAGCAGTTAACTACAGTAAGCTACCGATCATACCTCGATACTTACATATATCGACGGGTTTGCCTTATTCATCAATATCAAGCTTGGTTGAAGTCGCCATTGGAGTGCTAAGTGGTTTGACTGCTTCCAGGTCGAACTTCTTTAATAAATCTTTTGTATACTTTGCTTGATTTATGAACGTCCCATTGTTGGTTTGTTTGATTTGCAGCCCGAGAAAGAATTTTAGCTCTCCCATCATGCTCATCTCAAACTCATTATGCATACACTTTGAAAATTTTTGACAAAGAGATTCATCAGTGGATCCAAAAATAATATCATCTACATAGATTTGAATCAAAAGAATATTGCTATTCAAAGATTTTATAAACAGTGTAGTGTTAACCTTTTCCTTTGAAAAATCGTGTCAAGTAGAAAAGAGCTTAGACGATCGTAACAAGCATGAGGGACTTGTTTCAAACCGTATAAGGCTTTCTTCAACTTGAAAACATAATCAGGATTTTTGAAATCAGTAAAACCTGGAGGTTGAGCTACATAAACTTCTTCTTTTATAAAACTATTTAAAATACGCTTTTAACATCCATTTAAAATTATAAAAACATGCAAATGCACATAACATACAAATGGATTCTAATCTCGCAACTGGGGCATAAGTCTCATCATAGTCGATACCCTCTTCTTGATTGTATCCTTGAGCTACGAGTCGAGCCTTATTACGAGTCACTAAACCATTATCGTTCGGTTTGTTTCGGAACACCCAAACGGGTGCCAATGACCGGATGATCAATGGGCTTGGGAACAAGTTCTCGAACTTGATTCTGTTTGAATTGGTTTAATTCTTCTTGCATAGCATCTAACGAAAAATTATCACTACATGCTTCTTCAATATTTTTGGGTTCAAGCTGTGAGATAAAAGTAAGACAGAAAGCTATATCTTTATTAGAGGAACGCGTACTTACACCCTTGGTAATCTCACCAATTACCAAGTCCTTTGGATGATCTGACAAGAATCTCATCTCTTTTGGCATATCCTCAGGATTGCTAGTTTCGGCTTTTGATTTTGTATATGATTTGCTTGAAGACTCAGTTGGTGCTTGGTGTGAAGTTTCTGCATCTTTGTGTGTAGGTTTTGTAGTAGATATACTTGGTGTACTTACGTCTTTATTATCGTCATCGACTGAATGTTGATTTAGTTCATCAAACTTGACATTAATTGATCCTTCGATGATCATGGTTCTCTTATTGAAGACTTTGTACCGTTTGCTCTTTGCCGCATAACCTAAAAAGATACCTTCATCGGCCTTTTCATCAAATTTACTCAAGTTGTCTTTAGTATTAAGAATAAAGCATTTACAACCAAATAACTTAAAATATGAAATAGTGGGTGTTCTATCAAACTATAACTCATAGGGAGTCTTCTTCGATATAGGTCGAATTAGAACCCTATTGAGAATATAGCACGCTGTATTGACAGCTTCAGCCCAAAAGTATCTAGGTAGACTAAACTGTTTCAATATTACTCTAGCTATTTCAGATAGAGTCATGTTCTTACGTTCTACAACTCCATTTTATTGAGGAGTTCTAGGGCAGAAAAACTCATGCCACTAATAAAATAAGGCAGATTAGCGACGTCCAGATACGTCGCTAATTACGGAAAATACGTCGCTAATCATAATTAGCGACGACTTTAGCGACAAAAAATAAAGGTTGCTTTAAAGCTAGTCGCAGATGACAAATTCGTCACTCTACGTCGCTGTTTGCGACGTCACTGCCGTGTCACTGGATCGTCGCAAAGTTAACGACGTAGAGCGACGAAAACTTTACGTCGCAAAATTAGCGACGTAGTGCGACTACTTAGCGACGTTTATTTCTATTTATGTGATGACATGGCATGTCTGCCACGTCAGCATAGTAGCGACGTACAGCGATGTAATGCCCCTAATTAGCGACGTATAGCGACGTCACCATACGTCGCAGATCCGTCGCTATCCGTCGTAAAATACTGAAAAAACAATTTAAAAAATATAATCTGTATTTTTGTTATACTGTGTGTCTGCGTTTACAGTGCGTGTGAAGTACAGTGTTCGAACCATCGACAGTTTCGCTTACTGTTCTATGTTTTATCTTGGATAGAAAGAGAAACAGTTCAGGATACACTTCTCATAGCTTCCTCTTCACATCCTTCTCGGGATCCTGTACGACATCCCGAGAGAGTGAAGGATATGAAAATGAAGCTCTCAGAAGTACACCCTGAACAGTTGCTCTTTCTGTCCAAGATAAAACATACAACAGTAATCGAAACTATCGATGGTTCCGAACACTGTATTTCACATACACTGTAAACACAGACACACATCATCACAAAAATACATATTATATTTTTTTAAAATTTGGGCAGCACCTCCTTTGTATATCAGATCATCGCTTATAACCCAGCGTAGGTATATTTGTCATCCCCATCGCAGATATCATCATATATAATTAACAGTCTCCCATCATAACAGTCTACAACTAATAGATGAATAACAGTCTCCCATCATAACAGTCTACAACTAAATATCATACATGTACTCAATAAAAATACCAACAAATTAAATATCACAAACTTACATGTCCAACAAAGATACATGTCCAACAGAGTCAAATAATAATAAAAATCAGTGTACAGAACGGTCAATGGGCCCATAGGGCCAATACATACAAAGATGATAAAAAATATCTACTAGATCATTGAGGACCCCTGTCGCACATCTGGGATAGCATGTACTCATACTGCTCCTGTGTGAGCTGTACCGTAGGGGTAGTAGGAGGTAGTGCAATGTCTGGAGCGGCATCGTCGATGGACCGGGAGGACGTATCTGCTCCAGCTCTCGCAGTCGCTCACCATGCGCAGCAAGGGTACTCACCATCCTCTGAGTACTCTCCTCAATCGAAGATGATACCTGAGTGAGTGAGGCAGACATGGTCCTCTGCGATCCCTCCAGCTCGGCCTGTCTATGCTCTGTGTGCTGCGTAGACTCGGTGAGCATGTGCAAGCTGGCAGCTGTAGCCTGCTGCAGACTCATCAGCTCCTGTATACTGCGTTCGATCGTATCAAATCGTCCGATGATTATCGGAGGGTCAGATCATCGCTCTACGGTAAGGTGATCAAAAATCTGCTGCTGCAACTCGCGACGCAGCTCGTCGATCTGACGACGAATATATTGAGCTCGTGATGACGTCTGCGAAGCTGGAGACTACGTACTGACAGAGGGGGCCCGGGATGACTCTGAATCTAAATAGGCATCGTACGATCCCGTACCATAGTACATCCCCTTCTAAAGATCGCCAACAACGGTCATCCAGAGGTCGTCCGACGATGGAGCTGTAGGCGGCTGAAAGGAAGTACCAGCCCCTCCCTCTGCTGGCGTACTAGCAGCAGCATCTGCCTCCTCTTGTAGCCGAACAAACTCGGCCTAGAACAATGTTTGCTAACGTATAAGTGTTTGCTAAAGTCTATATTGATATCTATTTTTCTGTTTTCTAAATTATAGTAAATTAATATAAAGAATAGAACGTACATATGCCTGTGTCGCCCTCTCGTCAATGAACTCCCTAGTCCTCCGATGGGTGACCAGGAAGACGGTCACCATGTTGGGGTCCTCACCCTTTTTTACCTGTTAAAATATATTATCTATTATTAGTATTAAACATTCTATCCAACTATATATAAAATGATGTCCGTCATAGCAAATGTACCAGACGACAAAAATGCTCCATCATCGGAATGGAGCCACCACACCACTTACTGGCGCTCGACCGCGCCACCTTGGCCTTCTCTGACCGCTCCTGGTACCTGGCCTCGGTGAATCTAGCCTTCATCGCAGTCCACTGCTCTAGCATGATCCAACCATGGATCGGCTTTTCGGAGCGATCACGAGACTTCTGGTCGTGGATCACATCACGGATGAGCTTGCCTGCGACGGCAGAAAATTGGGCCTTGATCTTCGTCGCCCGGTGTGGTGGATAGAAATAAGTCCTCTACAAGAAGTAAAATAGAAAAGTTATATAATATACACAAATGATTATTAAAATTTAAAAATAAATAAATTTTTTACCTTAAAGTGAGCCAACCAAAAGATCTTCCTATCTGCGGGAGCATCTGAGTAGTTAATCCAAGGCCCACCATAGTTCTGTCTCAGAAATAACCCCAGCTTTCTCTGTACTACAGGAGGCCGATATCTATACAATAATAAATTTCATGAATATATATGTACATATAATCATTTGAGAAATATATATTAACTAATTAACTTACTTCGTAATCCCGTCCGTCCAAATCTCCATACGCGTCTCGTCCGGGGGAGCGCATGGAGGGTCGCTCTCACCTTCTGGCTGGGCATGATCAGTCTGATCGCCGTCCTCCATATGCTCGGCGTCGACTCTCCCCATGGAGCCGTCGGCAGAAGGAATGCTGGACGCGGAAGGAATACTGTACGTGGGATCAGGAATGCTGGACGACGAGGAAGGAGTCGCCAACCTGCTGGAACTGCCCTATCCCGGTAATGGACCGGAACAGAACGGTACACTGGCGTACTCGAAGATGAGGATGAGGGTACGGAATCTGCATCCCCAGTCCGAGGCAGACGGGACTGCCTAACATAATATCCTCTGTGTCGTCTGGGTCTAGTCATACCTGATAATAGCATATGATAATAAAACAAATATAGATATTTGTATGATAGACATGACAAAATTTTCAAAAATCTCATAGTCACAGATAAAAGTGTCACTAAAGTGTCACAAATTTATATGATAAAAGTGTCACTAAAGTATCAAATATTATGATAAAACAAACGTACAGATTTAATCCTCTTCTAAAAATTCATCTAGTTCGTTTAGCTCATCTTCATCTTCTTCTTCTTCCTCCTCTACATCTTCACTTTCATCTGCATCTTTCTCTTTAGATAATTCTACTTCTTCTACACAATTAGATGTGTAATGAGGAACTTCTGTCGTGTCCAATTCTACAATATTTGTTACAAGAGGTAGTTCATCCTCCTGATAAGCTATATCGTCAACCTCAAAGGTATTTCTAGCTTTGGTCTTGTATACTGCCCACCAGTCCGACCTCGTTATTCTCCGTTTAGGATAACTTGTGAAGTACACGGCTGAGCCTGACTTCATAGAACAAATGGTTCATAGGCTTGATATCGACGCCGATAGTTTATATCCATAAGACCATGCTTGTCTACTTTCCACCCTTGACCTTCAATCGGATCGAACCAATCACACCTAAATAACACAATCTTAGCAGGCTTTATTCTATAACTATATGTCAGCTCCACAATCTTCCGTAGGACGCCATAGAAATCGTTGCCTGTATCAACATCTTTGTAGTTCGAAGATCTGATACAAAAACAACTATTTTTGGTGGAATCAAGATCCACAAAGTTGTCTCTGATCGGACAAGTTGTTGACTTGAACCTAAACCCATTAACACAGTAGCTTGGCCATATTTTTGTAGCATAAATTGGGCCCTTGGCTAGCGTTCTAATAGACTCATTCTCAAGTCTTGCGTATGGACGATCGACCTAAATACCACGAAAAAATAAATTAAGCTCATTCTCAAGTGCATATACAGAAAGATAATTACAGAGTTATCAAGTTTTACATATGCACTCAACCATGATGGAAAATAATACCTCATTTCTTGTTCTAGTTCTTTTTCTGTTATGTGTGGCCTACCTGACCTCACATCATCATTAAATATGCTGAAAATAATATCGTTCAATTAATGTAATAGTATAATAATCAACACTATTAAAATAATATAGACGTATTAATTACTTACCCCTCCAGCTTCTCTACTTCATCATCGTCGCAGTTGAGTAATACATACACCTGAGCAGCCCTTAGCTCATCATCGTTCAGATATCTTTTCTTCATTTTACCCGATGGCTTTCCTGGGGCATTGAATACCTTCAGTATTGTATCATTACATTCATGATCTTCGTCGTCGTTTTTGGAAGCTCTCGTTCTATTAGTTGCAACATGAGGCTAGAAATACATCAAACAAAAGTTTGTGATCTCCTCGAGAACATAGGGTTCACAAATAGAACTCTCGACCAGTGCTTTATTTTTCACCTTTCTTTTTAGGTGATTCAAATATCGCTCGAATGGGTACATCCATCGATATTCGACGGGTCCACCAACACGTACCTCATAGGATAGATGAATCGGCAAATACTCTATAAAGTTGAAGAATCCAGGAGGAAACACCCTCTCTAGCTTGTACAGTATTACCGCAATGTCCTTCTCTTGCTTTTCTAGACGATCAATGAGCAATTTCTTAGAACAATGATCCCTGAAGAATATGCTAAGCTCCGTCAATGGATCCCAAACTGCCTGCGGTAAGAATTTCTGAAATGCAATTAGAATTAACCTCTCCATGAATACGTGACAATCGTGGCTCTTCATACCCGTCAATTTGTTTTCCTTCGGATCAACACATCTTCTCAGATTTGACACATATCCGTCTGGAAATTTTAGGCCCTGGATCCTCCGACAAAGTCTCGCTTTATCCTCCTTGTCCAGTGAGAAAATTGACTTCGGCAGGAACTGTTTTCCATTCTCCTCTATTAAATGCAACGCAGGGCGTTTGCATATTTCTTCTAAGTCCAACATAGCCTTGGAATTGTCTTTCGTTTTTCCCTTTACATCTATCACAGTATTAATTATGTTATCAAACACATTCTTCTCAATATGCATGATATCAAGATTATGTCTGATCAGATTGGTACTCCAATATGGCAGATCCCAGAATATGCTCCTCTTTGTCCAGTTATGATCTCTACCAAATCTATCGCACTTGTACCCAGTTGTAGGATCTTCGATAGCACCTGGAAAATCTCTAACCTCCTCCCATATCATGGCTTTGCACCACCTTGGCGGTGGATCACCCTTCTCTACAACGCCGGCACGGAATGCATTTCTGTTCCTTCTGAACGGATAATCTTTTGGCAGAAATTGCCGATGACAATCAAAGAAGCACAGTATTCCTCCGTATTTCATGCAAAAAGCCTTAGTACGGTCCATACAATACGAACATGAGAGACGACCATGAGTGCTCCATCCGAATAATATTATATAGGTCGAAAAGTCGTTGATGGTCCACATAAGGGTTGCCTTCATCTGAAAATTCTGCTTCCTGGAAATATCGTACGTGTTTGCGCCTACTTCCCATAACTGATTCAACTCATCTATCAAAGACTGTAAGTACACATCAATGTTCCTCTTGGGATTATTCGGACCAGGAATTATAACGGTTAGAAATATGTACTGAGTCTTCATGCACATCCAAGGCGGTAGGTTATACGGAGTGACAATCACAGGCCAGCACGAATACTGGGATCCCGAAAGACCAAAAGGAGTAAAATCGTCAGAAGATGGCCCCAACCTGATATTACGCGGATCTGAAGCAAAATCAGGATACACTCGATCAAAGTGCTTCCACGTTTCTCCATCGGATGGAAGATCCAACACTCCTTCAATCTGTTCTCGCATGTGCTAACTCATATTTTTAGCCGTCTCTTTCACCTTAAATAATCTTTGCAACCGCGACGTTAAAGGCAAGTAGTACATTGAATCGGTCGGTTTTTTTGCACCGGTAGACCTTCATGTACTAGTTGTCTTATAGCGATCAGCACCACAAAATTTGCACACATCTGTGTCCTTGTCGTCTTTGTAGTACAGCATGCACCCATTGCGACAAGAATCGATTTTCTCGTATCCCATCCAGAGCGATCTCACCATCCTCTTAGACCGATAGAAGTCTTTAGGTAACTTAGCACCCGCCGGCAAGATCTCTATAATCACTCCAACACTCGGTTGTAGCATTCTTGCGACATGTTAAAATATGACTTAATGCTCAACAGTCTTGTAACCACCTCCAATGGTGAATGATCCTCACAACCAGGATACAATGGAGTCCTTGTATTCTCCAGCAACTCCATGAACTTTGCAGCATCGACATTCGGTGCCTCCTCAGCTGCATCATGAATGAAACTAGGCCCGCAGCATCGAAAAACATGTTCACGCACCCGTCGTCGTATGCATGATTATCTGAAATAAAATTAGGTCCCGCATGCATATATGGCTCAACATAAGGCTCCGGCTCTGATGTTAAAGACACAAGTTCTTCGTGTGCGGTCCACTGATAGTAATTAGGCGTGAAACCCCTCGAGTACAAATGATATGTCACTTCCACTTTTAGATAATATTTCACGTTATGACATTTCACACACGGACACTTAATTTTGGTGCCATCCATGTACTGAGGGAACGCCTTAGCAAACTGCAGGAACTGCTCTACTCCCGCTATGTATTCATCCCGCATACCACACATATCATCAGGACGACGATTATACATCCATGAACGATTCCGTAAGTAGTAATTCATATCCATTTGGAAATAATTCTGCAAAGATGGACACACATTATCCAATAGGCACAAATTCGTATATTATGTCTTATTATGGGACACACATTAGTAGCAGACAGTTACTAATAACCATGCTATATCGTACATAAGTTCTTGTGCATCCAACGTGTACACATATGCTATCGATTCTTACTGATGCCAATCTTATTCAGACACACTAGATTCGTTTCGATATCGCCAGGGTCAAGTTGAAAATTGTCTTAACATCAATTTTCAAGACTTGAATATAATGTCACCTACAACCGATATCTAAGATCCCATGACAAAGTCAAAGACCCCATGAATATAATGTCACCTACAACCGATATCTCATTCAGACACACTAGATTCGTTTCGATATCGCCAGACCATATACATATAATGTCACCTACAACCGATATCTAAGACCCCATGACAAAGTCAAAGACATTATTGACAAGACTTGAATATAATATCAACTAATTACAACCACAACTAGTACTAAATAAGTCTCCTAGTATGATACAGAGGTAAATAAATAGTATACTAGATTGATTGACACTCGACTGAACACCCTCTGGACACATACTCAAGCCTATACTACACACTCACAAAAGAAAAGGAGAAAGGAAAAAAGTGACGACACAAAAAAAAAATTCAGCGAGTGAGAACCTCACTATACGCGAATATTATTCCGCAATTGCTACCCAAACTTCTGCGAGGCACATTGTACCTCGACCTTGGTAACAATTCTATTTTTATTTGATAAATCATCCTGAAACTCTTCGAATTTGACCAGTCGTCCTGAAATTCGAAGTAAGCTATTTGAAACTTTTCTGTTTTAATTAAAATCCCAAGTTGAGTATTGTTCCATTGATCCAGGCAATTCCGGCACGAACCATTGCACCGAGAGGCGCATATGATCATTTTCGACGTGTAAAAACATAAGGTACTCGAATTTATGGACCGTGCACGACGAATTTAGCTTGTATCTGTAAAATTCTACCATATTGATATTTTTAAAATTTTATAATATTTTTTTGTGTGTTGTTCGAATCGCGACGAGACTTGCGTCATTGATGCACAACGACGAGTTTATCCTACAATATAAATTTTTTCCAATTCTAGGACCGCCAAAGTATCATTATTTTGCGGACCCGTAATTTATCGTTCTGACGTATCTGTATCACATCTCTAGATGAAAATTCTGACTACATCACTTGATACATTATGTCATATAATTAACATATTTGAATGTAATTTCAGAATCCTTAGCTACGGCGATAGATGTGTTATAATACATGTAATATATTGCTCAACCCTTTGGGGGCCTTTGATTCAAAGTTTGGAGGATTGAAAATAGATTTTAGATTTCTTACCTATGTTTGGTATATGTATATATAGAATTGGGGAAAATATGAGAGGTTTCATATTTCCAATGTTGTGGAAAAGTAAAACCCAAGGTCCCTTTAAGAATAGTTTTGTTTTCATAGAAATATTATTTGAGTATTTTGTTTGGTCGATAATACCCACTTTTTACTTCAAAAACTATAAGGCCATGTTTGGTTCACAGAATCATGGCATTAGAAAAGGAAAGTAATTCATTTCCTATATTTGAATACCAAAGAAAATGTTTGGAAAAGGAACTGATTCCCAAAGAAAAATTAGGGAAAAGTAGTTCCTCCAACCACTTTTGTGTGTGTCCGTGTGTGTGTGTGTGTGTGTGGCTGTGTGTGTGTGTGAGTGTGTGTGTGTGTGTGGGAGAGAAGGAGGAGTTAGGTTAGGGTTTACCGGAGAGGAGGAGTAGCTCGGATTGGGGGAGGAGGAGCTCGAGGAGGAGGAGCTCGAGGAGGAGGAGGTCGCCGGGGGGGAGGGAGTCGCCGGGGGGGAGGGAGTCGCCAAGAGCTCGAGGGAATACTAAAATTTTTTAGTTTTCGAGTGAGGGGGAAAAGGAAACAGTACTGTGCCTTAAGTAAAAAAAGTTAGCGACGTCAACAGTCGACGTCACTAAACATCGCAACCATTTTAATATATGGTGACATATTTTAATAATATGTCGCTGAACGTCGCTATTCCGCGACGTAATTAATCGACTGTCGCTGAACGTCGCTATTCAGCGATGTTTTGCTATGTCAATAGAAGGGAGTCGTTATATTACATATTTGGCGACGGTATTATATTACATATTAATCGACTGTCGCTGAACGTCGCTTTTTTATTCTGTATTTTCTTGCAAAAGGTGACGAATTCTGCCAAAGCATCGTTCTTGCATGCAAGAAAATATACACATATGTATCTAGAGAAATCATCTGCAATGACAAATGCATATAACTTACCACCTAGACTAGCAATTCTACTAGGTCCAAATAAATCCATATGGAACAATTGTAGAGGTCTAGTAGTACTTACAACGTTCTTGGACTTAAAGATGGATCGGGTTGCTTCGTTCTTTTCATATTCACTACATACTGTATCCTTCTTGAAAGATATGTCCAGTAAGCCACGTACAAACTTCTTTGTGGATAGTTTTGAAATTGTGTCCATATTTGCATGACCGAGTCTCGTATGCCATAGTTGACTCTCAATGCTCTTGGCTATCAAGCATCTACCTGCTTTGTTATCATCTTCTAACAAATAAAAAACATATATGTTGTATTCCCTGATACCTTCAAAGATAGTACTGCCAGTTGAGCAATCAACTATAGTACATTTGTCTTTGACGAAGTTAATGCCATAATCGTGATCAGCGAAATGGCTTATGCTGATCAGATTATGTTTTAACTCGGTAACTAGACAAACATCTTTAATCACAGGATAGGATGCCTTACCAATGTCACCGATACCGATTATGTACTCTTTCAAATTATTATCGAAGGATACGTATCATTTTTTATTCTTCTTTGATAGTGTTGCGAATAATGATGCATTACCGGTCGTGTGCCGTGAGCAACCGTTGTCGAGGATCCATTCGCTTCTAGCATATGAAGGGCGTCCCACCTACAAAACAATTTATAGATGAAACTCTTGGTACCCATTTATTGTAGGGTCCTGACATGTTAGTCTTTGGTATCCATGCATAAATATTTAAATCTACTAACTTTCTGATTCTACATACAGAGGATATGTGACCAATGAGGCCACAATAATAATATTTTGCATGTAGAGTGTTGAAAGTTGTGTGAGGTGCATGATTGGTAGGTTTTGGTTTTATAGTATAGAAAAATGCATGCCTATTAGTCTTCTTAGGCAGTGGTTTGGTATGGTTTGGTCTGACAGTGTTTGGTTTGGGTGTGTTCCGATGATTCGGTAATTGACATGTCTTAGAATAGGAAGCAGCAACTTCAGGCCATTTTTCCAAACTAATTTCCAACTTTTTGGAGGGGTCATATAATCTATTATAGTTAGATGTAAGTGTTTTCATTCTGACTTGTGCATACTGGAGACTCTTTCTCTCCTTAGATAGGTCTTCCTTTAGCTGGATGGTAGTTTGGTCTTTTTCTTTGGATAACTTGGTAGTCTCGTGTAACAATAGCTTAATAGAAGAAAGCTCACCAGACTCAATAGAAGAAACATTATTTCTAACATCAGCTAGTTGGTCAGTAAGTCTTCATATCTCACCTTTGTACTCTTTAAGTACCTTCTTAGAGGTTTCATATTTACTATACAGTTTCCTATAGTCATTTAACAGGTCATTGAAAGCTTCTCCTAGTTGCTCAAAGGTAAAATCATCATAAGGATCAAACAGAGGATTAGTGGTTACCTGATCGCAAGCCAGCAAGCATACATTTGCAGCGTCATTCGATTGTTCGTCTTCTGAGTCGCTGGCTTCGCTCTTATGCCATATGCTTGTATTGGCGTACTTCTTTGATGTAGATCTCTTCAGGTAGCCTTTGTCATATTTGCTACTTTTTCTTGTTGATGATGATGTTGTTGGACAATCTTTCTTCATATGTCCTTTCTTCTTACATCCGTAGCAAATAGGATCTTCCACGTTGTTGTTGTTGTTGCTGTCTTTTGTTTTTCTGTTGAATCTCATGAACTTCTTAAATTTTCTTACCAGAGGAGCTTGATCTTCAGAGTCAGAGTCGCTGTCGTCAGAATCATCTTCGACAGTTCTTCTATGTTGAGCCTTGAAAGCGATCGACTTCTCTGACTTCTCCTTTGGTGTAGCATCTTCAAAGTCTTGAAGTTCCAACTCGTGAGTGAGTAGCTTACCCATGTGTGTTTCCAGAGACATTATTGAGAGGTCGTTTCCTTCAATGATTGTTGTAGCCTTTGGAATCCAGTTCTTTGTGAGAGCTCGTAGAAGTTTGCGATTCTTCTCATGGTTATTATATTCCTTGCCTAATAAAGATAAAGGATTTACAATATCCAGGAATCACGTAAACATCTGAGTGACGAATTCATTTGGCTTCATCTTAAACGCCTCGTACTCTTGAGTAAGTCTGTTGATCTTTGACTCCTTGACTTGCGTTGTTCCTTCGTGGGTTAATTCGAGAAGTTTTCTCACTTCATTCGATATTATGCAAGTCGACACCCTGTTAAAACTCAGTTCTGTCTAAAGCACAAAATAAAGCGTTAATAGCACGTGCGTCAAGACTGGCCTTTTTTTTGTCATCCTTAGTATATTTATCATGGGATTTATCAACTAAAACTCCCTCAACAGTAATACGAGAAGGCTTTTTGTAGCCATCAATAACTATAGACCATAAGTCAAACTCAAAAGATTTTAAGAAGAAACTCATCCGTATTTTCCAATAAGTGTAGTTTGTGCCGTCAAACAGTGGAGGTCTGTTTGTGGCTTGGCCTTCACTTGTGAATTTTACAGTTGCCATGTGTTATACTGTAATTTATATAGCAATTAAGAATAATTGAATATAACTGCAATTTTATCTTGCTTTACCTGTATAACCCGTTTTGATACCAATTATAGGAATAAAGTCGTAAAGCAGAATACTCTAGAGGGGGGTGAATAGAGTAGGCAGCAAAATATTGCTAATTAAAAACTTATTAGCAGTAAGATCATAGAATTAAATCAATAATCACAAAACAATAACTGTAAAAGAAATGAGATCAGAAGGCAAACGCAAACACAGCGATGTATACTGGTTTTTCTCTTGTGAGGATTAGTCCAGTCGGTAGAACTCTATCTTCCAGTTGAATCCACTATTGAAAAATCTCGTAAGTTTTCATACGAAGTCCTTTCAACTTCTACAGACGCGAGCTTTGATACGAAGAAATCGACCAACTTCAATTTTGAAGAGTCTTTCTTCAATCAAGCCTCTGATTACAATTTCTCTGAAATCTTTTAGACCGTACCGTACTGGCAAATTGACTAGAGAATCGTAACTGGTTTGGAATTTGAAAATGAAAGATTTTTAGAACTCTTTGGAAAGAAACGTAAGCTTAGAAGAGAAGAGATGAAAGTGAATGAGTGATTTTAAATGATCAGAATTCTTCTCTATTTATTGTCTTTCCAAAGGCAGAACTCTGGCAGAATTCGGACAGAACTCTATGTAACAATCTGCAACTGAAGGGAGACCAAGTTTTTTAAATGTTCGAAAATCAAACGGTCACTAACCGAACTCTGGTCGAACTCGGGCCGAGTTCTGTCAGTGTTGGTGAGGGTTTTTCAAAAGTGATTTTGGACTTTTTAAAATCCTTCAGAAGCTTTTGTAAATAAGGGATGTTTTTCAAAAACATAGGTCATTTTTAAAAACGATTTTGGATAGCCTATTTGCCAGTACGACTCGGTGTACAATGTATTGCTAGACTCAATAAAAGTAAAAATTATATTGCATAAAAAATACAGACTTAAGTGGCAAACATAGCTTCGGTCTTGAACTGAGTAGATATTCGATCTTGATCAGTGTCCAAAATATCTTGAGTAAACATCTGAGTAGCTCCGTATATCGAGACTGAGTTTGATCAATTATTAAAATCAGGTTTGATCATGACCAATGGGCCAACAGTTTCTACTCAAGGCTCGACAAACAGCCATTATTTTCGTTGGCAGTATCCACACTAACGTGAGGATTGGCTTTCATGATCTCCCCACTAACTTTGCCATTCCAAAGTCATTATTCTGAAGAAAAGATAAGAATATTTACCTCATCTTAGGATACCAGATGGTTGGTCGAATAATATCCCTTGTTAGCACTTGTTTTAACTAGCATAATATATATTTTTTGACTTGTCGTATTAAAATTCCAATTAACATCTTTTTTTGGCAAGCATAATATTTACTTAAATATTTATAATTTTATAAAATAAGACTTGATGTCTCTATCGCAAAATAAAAAATCAATAACATTTATTCTTCTTCTTCTTCATAGTTTTAACTTTATACATGATCTCAGAGTAATTATAGAGATTTGAAGCTTTCTTCTTCACAACGCTTTTTCTTCACCACCATTTTTGCATATTTCGTCTCGTCATCAACGGGGCTTAGGTCACGACGAAGCTTTCGTCTTCTATCTTATGTTCTTCAAAAGTGCGTTGAAGACGAACTTTATTCTTTGTGTGGAGCATAGATAAATCTAGCATCAAATTATTGAACATCTAGTTCTTTTAAAGGCAGGTGTTCTCTCTTAGAAGTATTTTTCTGGTGCTGTTGTAGATAAATGTTCCAACTTTCAGGAGGTTTCTTTGTCTTCTAGAGATGGAGGTAGAATCGACTTTGCCAACAATACTATTTTCTATATTACTTTAATTAAGTTGGATGCATGAGAAAAATTACTTCAAATGGTCGAGGTCCCCTCCTCTCTTCATAGCCAGCCGTTGCAACATTTACAAGAAGAACTATCATAGTAGAAAAGTTAAGGCCCTGTAGAAGTAATCCCTCTTGCAATAAGTTGATAAGGATAATTCTCTTGTGTTGTCATCACTCTTTTTGTCATAAAACCAGAATCGAAAGTATTTTGTACGATTTGGGCACTTCTTATCTTATTTGGTCTAAGTTGAAAAAAAACTAATACCAAAATGAGAAACGCGACACGAGTTTGCCGCTTATCATGAGATCCATACTCTAAGATATGGGGAGTTGTCGATCATGACATATTATGCTACTGGTTATCTCTCCCTTAGTTGCATCTCTACAAGCCTCTGCTTCGAGAAAGTACGGTGCCCTCGAGAGATAAGACACATGATATCAACAACGGACAAGGAATGAACAAGGATACCAAGCATCTGTCAAGATCCGCTCCCACTTTTGGGATATAAGTATGTCGCGGCATCAGCTATAGTGTGAAGTTTATAATTCACAATGGTCCATAATAAGTACAATATACAATATCATCCCTGAAATTAAGCCACCAACAATCAAAAGAAAAATATATCTAATAATCTTAATTATTTAATTAAAGAAAGTTATCACTACACTAAAATGGCCATTTTGGAACATAGGATTTATGTTCCAAAAAATTTACCAATACATTTATTTCATGCCTATTTTTGTCTACTAAAATTATTGGAACGAAAAAAAAAAGCATTTCAAAGGACGATTATTGGAATGCTTTATGTGTGTGAAGTGTTGAAAAACCAACAAAGTGTTCACAATAATAAGTTCTATAGAATGATTATTGGAACACTTTATAGACGCGCCAAGAAACACCAACAAATTGTTCCTAATAAAGCATTTCAGATTAGTTTTCAAATGCTTACTAGAGCATTTCAAATTAACTTTCATGCTCTTACTGGAACGGATATAATGTATTCCAATATTGGAATGTTACTATTAATTATCCTTACTAGAAATTCTAAACTAGTATTAATTTGAATTAATATATTATATGTAGAAAAATATTTTTAGCGCTCTTCACTTTTTAAATTAAAGATGATTATAATATTAATGAAAGTAAATGAGCATCCATTGCATAAGTACATGCAGAATAGAGAAATGTAAAGCAATCTTACATAGTATGCTCAATACAATTTTACTAAACTACCATGATAAATAATGTCCTAGTGCTATGAAAATAATTTGAGTTCTCCTAATTCTCTTGCTTCTCCATAGTTATTCCATTCCTCTTTGTTGTCACAATTGATTCAAGCTTTGTGATCAAACTCTCTCATTGTTGGGATGGCCATCAAATTTGCAAAGATGAAGGTCACAAAAACATTTAGTTGACAAAAATTTAGAAGATAAAAAGGAGTAGCTTCTCAAATCCATATTACTAATCCAAATAACCAAATTAACGTAATTAGTACATAAAATTACATATACACAAATATACGCAATAAAATAATGTCTTCGTTTTTTAATCAGTCGGTCAATACAAGTTTCAAACAAGCAAACAAATTATGAGAAATTATATACTTTAACGTAGATGATATCACACAATAGTTTCACTATCAGCTATCTATCCTCAAAAATCAAAGAAGACTCCCTCTCTCTCTCTCTATATATATATATATATATATATATATATATATATATATATATATTATATATATATATATATATATATATATATATATATATATATATATATATATATATATATATATATATATATATATATGTCGGAAAGAGAGATGTGTAAAAGTATATGAAACTTTAAAGGTAGAACGTCAGCAGATAATGCATGATTCTAACATATGAACCACATCTTCCATAATAATAATAAAGATGAGGTTACAGAAAATAACAATGAATATATATATATATATATATATATATATATATATATATATATATATATATGTGTGTGTGTGTGTGTGTGTGTGTGTGTGTGTGTGTGTGTGTGTGTGTGTGTGTGTGTGTGTGTGTGTGTGTGTGTGTGTGTGCATTTTTTATGTAAATAAATTACTAATAGTAAAAAGAGCAAACCACATAATGAAACAGGCAATAAAGTACAATAAAGGTAATGAAATTAACTAACAAATTAAGAAATAAATAAGTGTACAAATGTTGTAGAGAGAAGTAAACTTAATAAGTATAGAAGGCAATGATACAACATTAATATTGGGACCATTTATTTCAGTATCTGGCAACTTAGGATGAAGACCAAGTTCATTTTCTGCACTTGTATACCATGTTCGTGGTGTCGTTTTGACATTGTTTGTGTGTGTGTGTGTGTGTGTGTGTGTGTGTGTGTGTGTGTGTGTGTGTGTGTGTGTGTGTGTGTGTGTGTGTGTGTGCATTTTTTATGTAAATAAATTACTAATAGTAAAAAGAGCAAACCACATAATGAAACAGGCAATAAAGTACAATAAAGGTAATGAAATTAACTAACAAATTAAGAAATAAATAAGTGTACAAATGTTGTAGAGAGAAGTAAACTTAATAAGTATAGAAGGCAATGATACAACATTAATATTGGGACCATTTATTTCAGTATCTGGCAACTTAGGATGAAGACCAAGTTCATTTTCTGCACTTGTATACCATGTTCGTGGTGTCGTTTTGACATTGTTTGAAATATCACGTTGCCATTTTGGGTATATACTAACTTGTCTCATTTTTTATATCCTTGTGAGGCCTATATACGGCCTGATTTGGCTTAGAAGGTGAATTTGTGCAAATAAGCTATTATGGACTATTGGATCATGCATGACAATTCTTTGTCGTATGATCGACACTTGGATACTATTTTTTCAAGAATTGGTTGTCGTTTATCGGTTATCGATTTTTTTGTCCTCTTATGTTCGACAAGATTGTGTCTAATACGTCGACTCTTCTCAACAATGGATCAAGAAAGTACACCTTGCTAAATATACTTAAGTTAATATTATATTATGTTTAGTATAATATTCTGTTTTGTTAGCATGTATTGAGGCCCCTAGTGACCGAGTCAAACTCGGGTACAATAGACAATTTGTGTTAGTCGACATTGATACTAGCCTAGATAGTTGTCACACCCATGTTTTTTTGCCTCGGTCTGTAGAGGGTTATGGACCAAGACGGAAGATCCACGAGCCAAAATCCTTCAACAGGGAGCGAGATGCCAAAAAGTTGAAAAATTTATGTAG
Source organism: Iris pallida (assembly GCA_029216955.1). NCBI lineage: Eukaryota > Viridiplantae > Streptophyta > Magnoliopsida > Asparagales > Iridaceae > Iris > Iris pallida. The sequence goes on from JANAVB010031218.1 coordinate 5,309,030, forward strand.
AATGTGGAGCGACACTTAAAGGCATTGCGCATCCACATTGATGTCGAGAAGGTAGATATTGCTTCACTCTACTTCACCGACGATGCTATACTGTGGTGGCATTGAAGATGCATGGAAGCCAAGAAGGATTTGTGCTCGCTAGAGACTTAGGTGGATCTCAAGCAGGAGTTCAATTCATAATTCTATCTAGAGAAAGTGGAGTTTACAGCGAGACAGAGCTTGTGGAAACTCAAACACATCGAGGCGATCAAGGAATATATTACAGAGTTCACATGTTTGATGCTCGCGATATCTAGTGTGGGCGAGAAGAATTGCTTATTTTTCTTCTTGGATGGACTTCAACCGTGAGCGGTTCAAGAGTTGCAGAAATGAAGGATGCAAGACATGAAGATTACCATGGCAGCAGTCGATAGGCTCATTGAGAACATATAGGACAACAATGATGCCAAGGCCAAGCCAAAGACCATCAAAAGGAATGATAGGAAGAGCGGAAGAGCTCTCCTAAGGAGAATTCATCCATGGGGAGGAAGCGCGAGAAGGCCTACCCCTACAGAATAGTTTTGTACTTCATATGTGGAGGAAATTAATTTTCTCGAGATTGTCCGAATAGGAGCATGCATGTCAATGTCGTCCGAAGCGAGAAAGTGGAGGACGAGGAGTGCAAAGTGGGAGCACACGTAGAAGTGTTGTGCTTACTCAATGTCGTCAAGACCAAGTCTAAAGTATCGAAGACTCTAAGAAGGAAGCTCATGTAACTTGACGTGTGGATCAAAGACATGAGCACACGGGTGTTGGTTGACACGGGTACCACTCATAACTTCATCTCGGGCGCAGAGGTCCATCGCTTATGTCTAGCCTTGGAGAAAGATTCAAGCAAGATGAAGGAGGTCAATACAGAGGAGCACCCCGTGTAGGAGGTAGCCAAGGGGGTTCGCATAGAGTTAAGAAATTGGTTAGGTGTTGCAAATTTTGTCGCTACGACATTGGATGACTTCAAGTTGATACTGGGCATAGATTTTATAATTGTGGTGAAGGCCGTTTCGATGCCATATTTGGAAGTCGTCTGCTTTACGGGAAAGGCTTGTTATGCATGGTAAAAGTTGTACAAGATGAGCCATCAAAAGGAAAAGCTAGGTCCGTCATTCAGCTCAAGAAGAGAAGCAAAAGGGAGACGACATACCTAGTGGTGCTCGAGATGAAGGAGAACTTTGAGGAGTAAGACCTTCCGTACGAAACCAAGGGTATTCCAAAGAGACATCCCGTTGAGTCACTTCTATAGAAGAAACTGGATCGTGCTACCAAGTTGAACACGAGTGCAGAGAAGCACATCGTGACTGCGAGGAGACATAGGCAACAAAGTGGAGTGGCTCGCCACTACCAAAATAAGTCAAATTAGTGACTCCGAGAAACATTGCCAAAATAAAAACAATACGTTACTAAAATAAATTAGAGACGAATTTGTAATATCGCATAATTAGTGGTCACTGACAAGAAAAATGTTGATATTCGTCGCCGTAGCGACATCCTTCAGTGACGTTGTGTTGCCGCTAACTTTTTTGAATTTATCGACGTTTACTGACGTGGAGTTGCTGAATGTCGATGAACATATTCGTTGCTAAACGTTGCGGATGTAGCGACGTCATAGCGACGTTTTGCGATGATGTTTTTAATGTGGTAAGTTTTGCCACGTCAGATAGGTGGCGACGTTGGGCAATATCTTTAGCAACGTTTAATCTGGAGATGCTGACGTGGCCATCTTTGACATATCATGTTATTAGCGATGTTTGGTGGCGTTTAGCGATAAGACTAATACAGTGTAACAACATTATGATACCACTTAGCAATGTTTATCTTCATCGTAGAATGCAGCTAATACGTCGTTGAATTTTAAAAAATTAAAAAAAAAAACAGAAACATATTTGTTTTCCATCCAGAATCTACCTACAATTAAGAATTCACAGTTTATAAAAGGGAGACCTAGAGAAATCCTCCAAAGAATTTATTGGGTTTGTTGATCCCTTTAGTGGAACACTCACACCGATAAAACAAATAGAGATATAAATATAAATAATAAAGTTGCAATAAAGGTAAACACTAGTTTCTAAAACAAATAGGTAGTTCTTACCTCATCCACACAAACAAGTAAAATAATCCAGTAAAGACCCATGAATGAGCCAGTATACCACATAATGTTACTAAATATATAATGTCACTAAATGTATAAAATTAATAAATAAAGACCCAAGAATGGGCTATCACACAAACATCGAAAAAAGTATGTCCAATGAAGGACTATGGCTGATTTGGAGGAGGAGGACCACCATGCATATGGGACAGATGGAAAGCATAGTGCTCCTCTGAAAGCGCCACCCTCGACGATAGAGGTGGCAGTGGAATCGATTGAGCCGGTGTCGATGCTGGCGGACCGGGAGGTCGCATATGCTCTATTGTTAGCATTCTAGCATTGCATGAATCAATGACAGACGTCATCCTCGAAGTCACCTCACTGCTCTGAGCCATCGCATCCTGCATCATCAGAAGCTGATTGCCCATGGCCACCTGCGTCCCCTGCAGCAAGAATGCTATGATCTTTCCTCTCACTCATCTCTCTGATGTTGTGATAGAGCGTGTCAAGTCCTGCGGTGATCGACGTATCGTTCGTCTGTAGCTGAAACTGGGGCTACTCCACAATCCTCCGCAGCATCTTGTCATGCAGCTCAGCAACCTAGCGATGCACCCTTTCCTCGACTTGGGCTGACTCCTATAAGGGATATGGGGAACGCACACTGGCAGAAGGGGTCATGGATGACTACGTCGCAACAAAGATGTCATAGGATCCCGTACTGTAGTACGTACCCCTCAGAAGACCACCAACGATGGTCATCCAGAGCTCGTCCAACGACTGAGCTAAAGAGGGCTACGAGGAAGTATCAGCCTCCCCTTGGAGGTGCACTAGCACTTGCCCGCTCACATAGCCTAAGATACTCATCTTAGACAATTATGCATCTCGATAACCTTAATATTTTCTATCCAATCATCTTAGTTGTTAATGTCTAACGGTATTGATATCTATTGGCATATTCTCTAAGTTATATTAAACTTAATGAAATATAAAGGAATACTTGCATAGTACTGTCTGGCCCTCTCATCGACGAGACTTCTGTCATTCCGATGGGTAGCTCAGAAGACGGTTACCATGTTGGCATCCTTACCCATCTGTACATATTAAAAATATTTTGTTTGTTATTATACATTTTATCCTACTTTCATTCAAATAATATATATTCAATAAAATACGTGCCAAACAAAGAAAATGTTCCGTCAAGGGAAACGACCCACCGCACTACTTTTCTACCCTCGTCCTAGTTGCCTTCACCTTCTCCGAACGATCCTTATATCTGGGATCGTAGAATCTAGCCCTCATCGTAGTCCACTGCTCATGCGCGATCCAACCTTGGATCGATTTTCCAAAAAGATGACAAGCCTTCTGGTTGTCGATCGCATCACGGATCAACTTGGCGGCAACATTAGGATACTGCTTCTCTATCTGCTCAGCCTGGTGTGGTGGATGAAAATATGTTTCCTACAAGAAGTAAAATATTAAGTTATATAATATGCATAAAATATGATTGATATTAAAAAAATACTTTAATTACCTTGAAGTGGGCCAACCAGAATGTCTTCCTGTCGTTCGGGGAATCCGAGTAGTTGATCCAAGCCCACCATAGTTCTACCTCAAAAAATGCCCCAACGCTCTCTATACCGACAAGGGACGATATCTACTCGTAGATAATTATATTCATGAAAAAGTGAATATATATTTATGCATGTGTAAGAAAAAAAACTAATTAACTTACTTTGTAGGCCCTTCGGCCTAAATCTCACCCCATGTCTCCTTCGGAGAAGCACATGGAGGATCACTCTGAAAAAAAGATGGCACAGGCGCAAATGGCAGGACCTCATCCACGTGCTCCTCACTCTCGATAGTACCGTCAGCAGAGGAAATGCTGGACGGAGGAGTAGTCTCATGCCTGAAAATGCTTGTCCCAGGAGTACTGCCAGTAGAAGATAGAAGTGGTCTATAGACTGGAGTACTCGGAGACGAGGACCCAGTACCATGTCCATAAGAAGAACAGATAGACTGAGTGGCATGTCCTCTACCCCGTCTGCTTCGGGACTGACCGAACGATCTACGTCCTCCTGCCATACCTGACTTATGATAAACAAAATAAAAGTTACAAATAAACAATTGAAATACAATACATGTCACAAAATTAAAAGAATGAGAAAAATATATTACATGGCCACAAGTACATGTCACAAGCTTAATATGATATATAGAGAAGGAAAACCAATATCTCAAGTTGTAAACAAGTCTAGTCCAGAAACATCTAAGTTTAGATAATAAACAAAAATCTAGAATTCGGACAACAACATCCAAGAAGTTTTCTATCCAGAAAGATAATACAACTCTAAGTCTACCGAAGACAAATCCAGGCAAAAGCCCTATCATATAAATCTACGCTCGACGTTAGGGAAGATATCAATCCCTCATATACTATGCATAAGCATCATCTAGGTGATCAAGATCCGCCATAGGAGCTAGGTAACTGGAACTCCCAGTGCCACTACCGACCGGGGCTACTTCCTTCTCAGCAGTAGGAGGTACAACTTCCTTCTTAACAACAAACTCTGCTTTATGTATCACTTCCTCCTTAACAGTAGGAGGTACCAGTTCCTCCTTAACATTCATCTCCACTTATGCGCCAATTCCTCCTTAACATTAGGAGGTACCACGTCCTCCTTCACAGTATGAGGTACCACTTCCTCCTCAGCAGCAATCTATGTATCTTTCAAGCGATGTGCTCGGGTTATAGGTTACATCTAGTAAGATTGATGAAAACATAGAGACCAGTGGTCTAACCAATATATATAAAAGATACATGTCATATGTAATTTTAGATTCTATATTCTACAACTAATTGACAGTATATTTCACAAGATTTTATAGATGTTAGATGACAGATTTTATATTTTATTTTCAATCCTCTTCTAAAAATATGTCTTCTTCGTTTTCCTCGTCCTCTTCTTCCTCCTCATCTTCACTTTCATCTACTTTGTCTTCCTCTTTGGATATTTCCACCTTCTCTACACGATTAAACGTGTAATAAGGAACTTTTGTTCAGTCTACATCAACAATATTTATTACAAGAGGTAGCTCGTCCTTCTAATAAGCTATTTCGTCAATGTCGTAGGTATTTTTGGCTTTAGTCTTGCATCCTGCCTACCAGTCTAACCTCGTTGTTCTTCTTCTATGATAAGTAGTAAAGTAAACGAGCTGAGCTTGACTTGCTAGAACAAATGGTTCTTATCCCTAATATAGACACCAATAGTTAATATCCACAAGACCATGTTTGTCAATTTTCAAACCTTGATCTTGGATCGGATCGAACCAATCACTTGAATAACAATATCTTAGCAGGCTTTTTGCTATAGTTATATATCAACTCAACAATCTCCCGTAAGATGCAATGGAAATAATTGCTTTGGATCAACATCTTTATAGTTTGTAGATTTGATACACAAACAACTATTTTTATGGAATCAAGATCCAAAAAGCTCTCTCTCTCTCTCTCTCTCTCTCTCTGATTGAGGCATTTGATGACTTGAACCTAAACCCATCCACACAATAGCTTGGCCAGATTTTGACACCATAAATCAGCCCCTTAGCTATAGTTCTAATAGATTCATTCTCTAGTATTGCGTCTAGATGATCGACCTAAATACCACAATATAAGAAACTAAGCTCAACGTTCCGTTAATTATTATGTAAAGTACATATACAAAAAATAATTACCAAATTTCTTACACATGCACTCAACCAGGAAAGAAAATAACGTCTCATTTCCTGTTCTACTTCTTCATTTGTTAAGTATAGTCTACTCGACCTCACCTCATCAATAAATGTGCTAAAATATAATAACATATCAGCCAATTAGTGTAATAATAATATCAAATACTATTACATTGAGATAACGTAAACATGGATGTATTAGTTACTTATCCTTCGAGCTTATCCACTTTATCCTCATCACAGTTGAGTAATATATACAACTGAGCAGCCCTTAGCTCATCGTCATTCAGAAATCTCTTCTTCATTTTTTCGGAAAGCTTTTTGAATCCATTGAATACTTTCAGTATTACATCATTATACTCCAGGTACCCGTCATCATTTCTCGGGGCTGTCATTCGTTTAGTAGCAACATGAGGCTTGAAATACGTGGAACAAAAGTTTGTAATTTCCTCGAGAATATATGCTTCACAAATAGAACCCTCGACTCGTGCCTTATTTTTTACCTTTCTTTTTAGGTGGTTCAAATGTCGCTCGAACGGCCGATAACCGACGGGCCCACCAACATGTGCCTCATAGGAAAGATGAATTGGCAAATACTTCATGGATCAAAGAATCCACGGAGAACAGCCTCTGTAATATCTGCTCCAAGATTAGAAAGTTAGGGAATTTTTTATTTTATTACGACTAATTTTTTGATCATTAGGGGTCATGCCTAAGCTCATAGGGGAGCTATGACCATACTATGGTCATATGGCCTCTAGATAGTTTATTTAAGTATTATTTGCCTATTTTACATTTTTTAATAATTTTTAGATATGTTTAGATATTTATTATATTAAAGTTTATATATTTTAAAGACTTCCGAGATTTACTGTAGGGTCATTTGGGGTTATTTTTGGACCAAGTATTTTTATTTAGGTTCTAGAGGGTTAGAATTAATTTCTATAATTTTTTAGGATTTTTTAGGAATTTATTTAGAATTAATATGATTTTTCTTAATTTTTAAATAGTTTTTTGTAATTAGGAATTTTATTTATATAGTCAGCAGTGGTTGGGGCCCAACCCTTCAACCACTCACTGCACGAAGGGTCGGCCCGCCTGTCAGCCACTGCTGCTGACTGTACACTTTCCAAATAAGGAGCCGACTCCTTAGACGACTAATCCTTAGTCTGGTCGAAATCCAACTGCTCATCTTAAGAACGGAGCCATTGGATTTGAGACACATAGCGAGGAGCCGCGCTCCACCGACTCAAGCCGCCTACGACTCTATATATTTATTCGTTTACTCAAAAACCTAGTTATTCTTTTGGCCGATTTTTGAGATTTGTTCCTTGGAGATTTTTGACTTCCTGGAGCGATTGCGGACTGCCCCGACCTCATTTTTTGCAACAGTTTTTTTATTGGAATCATCTCGAGGTCAGCTTTTAGAATATATATTTTATTTTTTGATATTTTGCTTGTGAATTTCTGTAAGCCCACTTTTCGATTTTTTTCTATTTTATTTTGATTATGATTAACTTTTATGGTCATTAGGATTTGTACCTAAGCTCATAAGAGAGCTATGATCATATTATGGTCATTTGACCCTTATATGGTTTATATAAGCATTGTTTAAATATTTTATAGCTTATTATAATTTTTAGAGATTTTTAGATATTTATTTATTAAGGTTTAATATTTTTAATGACTTTCAAGATTTTACAATAGGTTTATTTGAGACTATTTTGAGACCCAGTATTTTATGTAGGCTATAGTAGGTTATAAATATTTTCTATAGTTTTACAGAATTTTTCTACAATTTTTAGATATTTATTTTATTAAGTTTTATATATTTTAAAGGCTTCCAATATTTATTATGAGGCCATTTGAGACCAATATGAGGTAAATTATTTTTATTTATATTCTAGGAGGTTAGATATATTTTCTATAATTTTCTACAATTTTTTAGAAATTTTTAGGATTTTATTTGAGTTTATTTGGCCTTAGAATGATTTTTTAAATCATTTTCTGTAATTAATTATCCAGTCATACCCAGTCAGCGCTGGCCGGGTCCACCCGTCAGCCATTGAAGCGCCCAGTCAATGGGTGCTGACTGTACCCGCCCTATTTTTTTTTCTGAACTGTAAACCCTAATTTAATTCTGGCCGATTTTGAGGAAACTTGTTCCAAGGAGACCCCCGACTTCCCGAGGCGATTGACAATTCCGACCTCCTTTTTGCGTGCCGTTTTTTTTTGTTCGATTCGTATTGAGGTATAATTTTTGAATATCTAATTCATTTTTATTATCTCTAAACCTTAATTTTTGTAAAATTCGTAGAGTGTTGGTTGTCCAAAACTTGACGCGTTTCGGTGTTTTTAAGATTCCGGGAGGATCTGGAATCGAAATCACGAACCGTTTGAAAAAGCTAACACAGAGATCTATGACATATTTTTCCTAGAAATTAATTCGTTCATCTAGTATTTTAGTTAATATATTGAACTTAGAATTGATCGGTGAATCGCCGTTTTGGTCACGATTAGCCATAACGGCGATATCTTTTGTCCAAAACGTGAATTTGTGGCACAATTGATTCCAGCGCACTCATGGTACTAAAATCTACTAAGATACACATTCAAAACCTTGTGTTCATGATGTTTGACTAGATAGTCAATGGTACGTCTCGATTTGCATGCCATGGTTTCCAAAATTGGAAACATAACTTTTTATGGCCAAACTTGCATGTTTAGATTATACTCAGATTATTATTAGGTTAAATTAGGTTTTTAAGTAATTTATTTCAAAATTAACTAATATTAGATTAGTAACCCATTAGCCACTTATTCCATGAATTTAAAACTAGAACCTTAGAATTGATTTGTGGTTTTCGTGCATGGTTCGTGGTACGATGTATGTTATTGGTTGAAAGTTTCTAGATCGACAATCCCCTCATCCTCGACTTGTGACTACGGTTTGTGCAAGGACCTCAAGCAAGTGCACTTTCTGATTGCTTTCGATTCATAGTAGTCCTTTTATTTCATGTTTATACATATGCTCTTACTTGTTGACACATTGTTACACGGATTAGTGTCATGGATCTCTATGTACTATATTTCGTGATTGTCGTGTTTTCGTGTTTCGTGACTTGTTCGAGTCCATGAGTACTAGTCGGGAGGGAAAATATCCTAGTAGACATGTGGACTGCCCAGAACTGTCTTTCGTGGAGAATAGCAGCTACACACGACATGTGCAAGGTACCTGATTTACCCCCTAGCCATTCATGTGTCGAAACTGATATTTCAAAACACATATATAGTTGTCTTTTACTTGTTTTTCCTTGTTTTCTTCACCACTTGCCATATCACCCCATTTATTTGTTTTCTCCAGTGGATTCATCATGTTATAGAGTAACCTACTTGCTTTCTAGACATGCCATGATAGCACTTACTTTCTAGTTTTATCTCACATATGATATTTTCATGTCTTGTGAATTCTATTATATTTTCGCATTGCCGTCGGTTTGTGTGCTTGTTCCATTTCTGACTGGAAACCAACATTTTTCAGGTTATCTGTGGCTTCACTTAGCATTGGGAGATACGGGTGTACTAGCAGGCAGAAACCTAGAGATTAGATAGATGTGGTATTATTTTCAGTAAATGTAAGAACCTTGTATTTCCTCAAAATATAAATGTTGTAATCAATTTAGAAATGTGAATGAGCAATAAATGTTATATTTATGTAATTTTGAGCATCTTGGCCGTGACAGCGTTCTACCGCCGACTCTACGGCGTAGGCTGGCTTGGACACGCACTCATATCCCGAAAAGCGGGTGCAGGTCGTGACAAGTTTTTGTGGTGGCCCATGCAGGTCAGATTTCGCAAATGATTGTGAACTTGTGTAGTACTTAAGTTAGTTGTATTGCTGCAAGCCTGCGACTAGGAAGTGCTCATTCACAATTAGGATTGATTTGATTTTGGAGAATACCAGGACTATGAGTCCCTTATTTAATTATATTATTAGTTAAATAAGGTTGCTACATAGGCCATGTAATCCTATTGTATTTTAATACGTGGGTATGATCCAAGGTGGGTAGAATATACGTTTGGTAAGTTAGGCCTTCATAGAATTCAATTTCTAATTTTGATCATTTTTTTGGGCCATTTTATCTTCTGCCTTCTCTAAACCTCGTTTTATTTTCAAAACTATTTTGCAATCGTTTTGTTTTCAAAACTGGAACTTTTATTCAAGGACATATACTTATATTTTCTTATCATGATCGACTTGTTTGAATTTATAGAAGCTCCTTGAAATTCTTATGGATATAGTTGAAATAATTTTCGATGACTTACAATGGTAAGGCAGATGCACACTGTTCCCATTTATTTGAATTATGGAGACTGCGGGTTCACTGTTGTCAGAAGCGTACTGGCGTGGCATGATCCCTAAGTTAAAATAATTTTAAATATGTGTAGGTTTTCAAATATTACTAAAACTATATCCTAGTTTTATTATTGATCTTTTGATTTATATGTCAATATTGGGTAGAGTTGGTAGAGTGTTCGATAACATATTATGTTGACCCAAACCAGATCACAGTCAACCTAATCTTAAAAATTAACAAAATAATATTTGTCATAGTCCAATTTGACACATCGAGCTCGAAATCAATCTACTCAGCTCATTGGTTCAAGATCACAGCTGCTTGGAATTTTACTATTTTGTATTTACTGGAGTCTGTATTTTTATTATTTTTGAGTATAGGATGATGTACGTTGGGTCATACTGAGCAAATTTGGGCTAGACATAGCTTTATAGGTTTACTTAGCCCAAATTCCAATTAACCCATTCATTCCAAAGCCCACAAAGAACATTCTGTCCATAGAAGACAGAGTTCAGGCCGAACTCTGCCTCCCACCGAGTTCGGGCCGAACTCGGTCCCCTAAAATTCAGGATGCAGATTTTTAGGTCTTGATCACTGCTAGTTGTCCAACGGCCAAAAATTTGAATTATTTATACCGAATTCTGGCCGAATTCTGCCTACCCCGAACCCTATAAATAGGCCTTGGTTTCTCTCATTTGAAACCATCCAATCTTCTCTTCTTCTTCTCTTACATAGCCTATATATTCAAGAGCCTTACCTTTCTGTCCACTTAGCATTCAAACTTCCCAACCGTCCAAGTTGCTCGGTACGATCCAACTAGAAGTTTGAAGTGCAAGAAGTTGTAAGTCACTTGGAAAAGTCCAAGTTTTGCCAAAGCGCATCATTGAAAGAAGTTTGGCGTGCTCTTCTGTGAAAAGGCACGTGGTTGTAACCCTATTTCACAAATAGTGGATTTCAATCCTGAGCTAGAGTTCTCAGGCCTGGACTAGTCCTCTAGGAGGAAAACCAGATTAAAAATCTTGCTGTGCTGTGCTTGCTCTCTACTATTTATTTCCGTATTTCTTTTACTCTGATTATTTAGTTGTTGAAGAGAGTTTAAATTTTTAATTGGTCATTTTTGCTACAAACTCTATTCACCCCCCTTTAGAGTTGCCTACCTGTACTTTAATTGGTATCAGAGCTCTGTTCTCTTATCAAGGACTAACATCTTAGAGCTGATCCATGGCAACCACTCAACCCATGTTTTTCAATCATGGTGAACGACAGTCTACTCATAGGCCTCCCCTATTTGATGGAACAAACTACACCTATTGGAAAACAAGGATGAGTTTTTATCTCAAGTCGTTAGACTTCGACCTATGGACCATTGTCACCGATGGTTACAAAAAGCCCGCCAGGATAGTTGTCAATGGTGATCTCATTGAGAAACCCCACGATAAATATTCTGACGAGGAGAAGACAAGCAAGTTTAGACGCGAGAGCTATTAATGCTTTATTTTGTACAATAGACAGGAATGAGTTTAATAGGGTCTCAACATGCACCACCTCTCACGAAGTATGGAGACTTCTAGAAGTGACGCATGAAGGAACCACCCAAGTCAAAGAGTCAAAAATAAGTCATATCACTCAAGAATATAAGGCATTCAAGATGAAGCCAAACGAGACGATCACACAAATGATTACAAGATTCCTCGACATCATCAACCCCTTGTCTTCTCTTGGCAAACAATACACAAATCACGAGAAGATCCACAAGATACTTAGGGGCTACCAAAAATTTGGAACCCTAAGGTGACAGCCATCATAGAAGGAAATGATCTCACTACAATGTCCAAGGAGACTTTGATGGAAAAGCTGATGACTCATGAGCTTGACCTCAAAGACTTCGAAGAGCCTGCTCCTAAGGCAAATAAGATTGCCTTTAAAGCTCACCGTCGAAGGGCTGATCCTGAAGAGACGGATGACGACAACTCAGAAGGTGATGATGAAGGTCTCCTTGTCCGCAACTTCAAGAAATTCCTTCGCTTCAATCGAAAAAAGAAGGAACCACAAGAAGATGACGAAGAAGAGCCAACATGCTACGGCTGCAAGAAGACTAGACACGTCCGAAAAGACTGTCCATTCGCAAAGAAGAGCAACCGATATGAAAAACCATACAAGAAGGCTTCCTCAAGAAAATATGCCAACACAAGCATTTGGCATGAAAGCGAAGCTAGTGGCTCCGAGGAAGAAAAGGACTCTCCTCAAGACACTACCAATGTATGCCTAATGGCAACATCTGACAAGGTAACTAGCGAAACTCTCGATGATTTTACTTTTGATGAACTTGGCGATGCATTCAATGCTTTACTCAATGACCACAAGAAAGTCATTGCTAAATATAAACATGCCAAGGAGAAGATCAAAAGTTATGAAGTCGAGATTCAAAGACTCTCCTCATTGCTTGACAATATTAGAGACACTTCACCCACGGAAGTCACAAATGAGGTGTCTAAGCTTAAATTAAGCCTACATGATTGTTTGCCATGAAATATAAAAGAGCAGAACAATTATCGGAGGACTGGACTTTTACTTCACAATACAAACTCGCTTGTACAAAGAAAACCTAGGGACGAAAACCTAGGTACAGCAATCTAAGTACAATTTTTTATTTTAGATTCTGGGGGGTGACGATAGAGGCTCGGGAAAGCGACGACCGCTCTGCCTTACTCCTTGGACGATCGGGTGCAGCTTTGGCTCTGTAGAAGAACTGCTTGGCGTTGGGGAAGAAATACTCTCCTTTTGATCTCTATATATTCTCTCTCTAGCTCTCTGTGTCTCTTTTTTTTATCAGAGAATCTCCTCCTTCGTAAGGGAATGGCACCTTGCTATTTATAAGAATAGGGGGGCATCACTAGGGTTAACAATGATTGCCCATTAAAAGATGGCGGCTAAGGCTCAATGAATCTGGACCGTTCATCTTGAATATGATAGATTTGAGCAATTAATGTGATTGCATCAAATCTTTTGTGGATAATTAATGACGATTGACATAAATCCTTATGATTTGCCAATCTCGGATTTTCCGCCACGTGTCCTTGATTTGCTTGATTGCGAATGATCTGATTTGATCCCGATACTTTATTGGGATTTGCTGATGGATTTCGATCGATTTGATGCCACGTGTCCCACTATCATGCCTCGTGTCTTAACTGCGAGCCACTGAAGAAATTTGAGCCGTATGAGGATTGCTCCTTATTGAGCCGCATAAGGCTGGCCACGTGTCAAAGCTGCTTGGGAGTGGCCCCTGAATATTTGAACCGCATGGTGATGATCTGAACCGCATGAGCGTTGGCGACCGCGTAATGGGTGGCTTTTCAGTGAGCCGCATGAAGCTAATCCTCGTGAGCCGCATAAGGTAGCCTCTGCTTGAGCCGCATAGGATAGCTTCGGTCTGAGCCACATGAGACAGCTTCGATTTGAACCGCATGGGGTGGTCTCTGCTCGAGCCGCATGCGACTGTCCACGTGTCAAGGTCGTCTGACAATTTCTGGATCTCGGGGGATCGTGTCAGAGATTTTTTTTGTTTTCCTAGGAGTCCACCATTATGAGGGAAGTCATAATTGTATCTTTGTGTCAGAACTGTCACCTTGTCAGAGCTGTCAACCGTCAAGGCATTTAATACAGTAAAGGAGCTGTTGCAGGCCACGTGGCTCCTCTCTGAGCCGCATGGAATTTATCGAGCCGCATAGACACTTGAGCCGCATGGATCCTTGAGCCGCATGAACTCTCTGAGCCGCATGGGGCTCCCTGGCCCCATGGATCTTTCTTTATTCTTTTCCATGCTTCTATAATGATGCCAAAGCACGTATTGAAAAGCAAACACAAGAGATCACAGCACTCAACACTGAGCTTGCTGAAGAAAAGAATAGACACAAGATCTCTATTACTAAAATTTATGGTTTAAATGGTAAGATTAGTGAACTGCAAGTTGCCTCTAAGAAATTAGAGACTAGATTGGGAAATAGGTTGCTCAACCTCAAACCCAATCACATGAGACACACACAAGGCACAACACTACTCAAACTAGTCAAACACGTCATCCACCTGCAGCACGCAAACATGCTTACATGTACACTCACTTCCATAATGCACACAAACCACATGCATGTAGAAATTATTCTCATAACTATCAGTCTAATCTGACACATAACCACCATGCTACACATAGATATAATCATCACTATATTTCACACAAACAAAATCACCACCATACTGCATATAGATATAATCATCATCCTGCTGCCACATATAGTCATCATCATGCTACTCCACACCACTCTTACCATGCTATATATAGACATCATCAACATGCTCCTAACATAAATAGGAATGCTATTTGTACCTATTGTGGATTACATGGACACATCTCACTACAATGTAGAGTTAGGAGATTAGTAGACATGAATATATATGCATGGATGCCAAAAACTAACTTTTTAGGACCCTCAAGAACATGGGTACCAAAGGTCACATCTACTCTTGATGTAGGTGGACCTTCCTTCCTCAACTAAAAGCAAGTGGATTCTCGATGGTGGATTCTCGCGACATATGACAGGAGATGCAAATCTTTTCGCATCACTATCGATGAAGAGGGAAGGGCATGTATCCTTCGACAACAACCTAAAAGGGTATATCATAGGTAATGGTACTATTGGTCATCCTCCTTCTCCTATAATAAAGAATGTCTGCCTAGTGACCGAGTTAAAGCATAACCTGCTTAGCATAAGTCATCTTGCTGATCATGGATATGATATTAACTTTGGACAAAATAAATGCTATATTTATGATAGGTCAACTAGAGACATCGCTTTTGAAGGGATAAGAGAGGATAATATTTATATTTTCTATCTATCTAGAGATACTAACTGTGCAGGAAGATGTCTCTATGCTCACAAGGATGAGAGATTATTATGGCATCAGCGTCTTGGTCATGCCAATATGGATACTATAATTATTATGGCATCAGCGTCTTGGTCATGCCAATATGGATACTATATCCAGGCTATCGACTAAGAAGCTAGTTAGAGGCTTGCCCGACATCACATTCAAAAAGGACACGGTATGTGCCGAATGTGAGTTGAATAAGGCAACCAAGTCCTCATTTCATTCCATAAACTCTGTAAGTACTACTAGACCCTTGTAATTACTTCATATGGATTTATTTGGTCCTAGTAGAGTAGTCAGTCTTGGTGGAAAACTCTACGCTTTTGTTATAGTAGATAACTTTTCTAGATTTACTTGGGTTTTCTTTCTTACAAACAAAAGTGATGCCATTTCTGTTTTCAAAATTTTTGCTAAAAATATTCAAAACGAAAAAGGCTACATGATTACTCGAATCCGAAGTGATCATGGAGGCGAATTCGAAAATACTGATTTTAAAAAGTTTTGTGATTTAAATGGTTTTAATCATTAGTTTTCTTTTCCAAGAACTCCTCAACAAAATGGTGTTGTGGAGCGGAAGAATATGACTCTTGGCGATATGGCTAGAGTCATATTAAATAAATTCTCTCTTCCGAAATATTTTTGGGCTGAAGCTGTCAGTACAGCGTGCCATATTTTAAATAGAGTGTTCATTCGTCCTATTACGAAGAAAATACCCTATGAGGTTTGGTTTGGAAGAACTCCAAACGTTTCATATTTTAGAGTTTTTGGTTGTCGATGTTTTATCCTTAACACCAAAGACAACTTAGGCAAATTTGATGCCAAAGCTGACGATGATATTTTTCTTGGCTATGCGGCCAAGAGCAAGGGATATAGAGTGTTCAACAAACGCTCATTAATTATGGAGGAGTCTACTAATGTGACTTTTGATGAGGATAACAGTATAGCAACTAATCTTGATGATGATGTTGAGCCATCAACTTCTACTCCGATGAATACCACCACTGAAACCAATTCTCTGGAGGGCTTGCCAAAGAAATTCTCTTTCAAGCCGTAACATCTAGAAAACTTGGTTATAGGTGAGGTTTCACGCGGAGTAAGTACTAGATCATCATTAAGAGACTCCATTGCTAGTACTGCCTTCATTTCACAAATTGAGCAGAAAAATATTTTAGAAGCTTTTAATGATGAGTTTTGGATTTCTGCCATGCAAGAAGAACTCAACCAATTCGAGAGGAGCCAAGTTTGGGAACTCGTTCCTAGGCCAGCTAATCATTCGATTATTGGTACGAAATGGGTTTTTCGCAACAAAGTAAATGAAGATAGTTCAGTTACACACAACAAAGCTCGTCTAGTAGCTCAAGGATGCAACCAAGAGGAAGGTATCAACTACGATGAGACGTATGCTCCTGTTACAAGACTTGAATCCATTCGGATGCTTTGTACATTTGCTAACTTTTAAAACTTTAAACTGTTTCAAATGGATGTAAAAAGTGCTTTCTTGAATGGATTTATTAAGGAGGACATTTTTGTAAAACAACCCCCCGGTTTTGAAAATTATAAATTTTCCGACCATGTTTTCAAACTCAAAAAAGCGCTATATGGACTCAAACAAGCCCCTAGAGCTTGGTATGAACGGCTAAGCAATTTCTTGCTTGAAAAAGGTTTTTTAAAAGGGAAAGTTGACACTACACTCTTTATAAAATCTTTTAAAGATACTATTCTCTTAGTGCAAATTTACGTTGATGATATTATATTTGGTTCTACTGATGAAGCTCTCTGTCAAGATTTTGCTAACTGTATGTAGACCGAGTTTGAAATGAGCATGATGGAAGAGCTCAATTACTTTCTTGGACTGCAAGTCAAACAAACATCAAATAGAACTTTCATCTGTCAGTCAAAGTATACAAAGGACATGCTGAAGAAATTTGACCTTGACAAAGTTAAACCAATCGGCACCCCAATGGCTACTACAACCAAACTAGAACCAGATGAAAGCGACAAACCTGTTGATCAACGTAAGTATCAAGGTATGATAAGCAGTCTACTTTATTTAACTGCTAGTTGCCCTGATATTATGTTTAGCATTTGCCTGTGTGCTAGATATCAAGTAAATCCTAAGGAATCACACATGTCCACTGTTCAGCGTATCTTTTGATACCTTAAGGGTACGGTTACAGTGGGCCTATGGTATCCCAAATCAACATTATTTGACCTCATTGGGTACTCTGATGCTGATTTCGCTGGATGTAAGGTCGATCGTAAAAGTACAAGCGGTACGTGTCATTTATTAGGAAAGGCTCTAGTCTCTTGGTTTAGCAAGAAGCAGAATTCTGTCGCACTATCCACAACAGAAGCTGAATATATCGCAGCTGGTCGTTGTTGTGCACAAATTCTGTGGATAAAGCAAACCTTTGAAGACTATAACTTATCTTTTATGCACATTCCTATATTTTATGACAACACTAGTGCTATAAATCTCACTAAGAACCCCATATGTCACTCACGCACAAAACACATTAAAATTCGTCACCACTTTTTGCGTGATCACCAAAAGAATGGCACTATTAATTTAGAATTTATTGACACTATTCATCAGTTGGCCGATTTCTTTACAAAACCATTATCCGATGAGCGATTCAATTTTCTTTGTCGAAAATTAGGAATTTTAGATGAAACGATTATACATTAAATTGGCCTGCGTAATTATCGATTATGTCATGATTCTCTATGCTGACTTTGCTATGGGTACAAGCCGAAAGGGTCCTTCTGACAACAAGACGTAAAAGCCTAAGCGACACAGTGAACTAGTCTTCGGACTACCGCTAGCTGGGATCCGGCCCCTTCAGCTACCCCATAGCATCTTCACCATATTAATTTATGTCATAACTCCTTAGTTATTATATGGTTAAATTTTATTTATAGCCTGCCTAATTTGAAAATTCTAATTTTCAATCTTGTTTTTATTCATATCTTTGACCATTTATTCAAATTTATTTCAATCTCATTTTTTATTTTCTGCTTGACATTCTGGCCCTAGGGACCAGAACTCGGGCCGAATTCTACCCCACCCAGAGTTCGGACCGAGTTCGGTCTCCTTGTTCCAGAACCTCAGATCACTCTCAGCCGTCCATCTTTTCTTCATCCGATAGCCCATGT
Organism: Iris pallida; assembly: GCA_029216955.1. Taxonomy (NCBI): domain Eukaryota; kingdom Viridiplantae; phylum Streptophyta; class Magnoliopsida; order Asparagales; family Iridaceae; genus Iris; species Iris pallida. The sequence continues at coordinate 5,327,324 of JANAVB010031218.1, forward strand.
TTCACCCGACCAGCCGACCAAAGAGACATAAATTCAAAATTGTCTCTCTCTCCTCCATTGTCTTCTTCCTACATCTTCACACATATTTCTTCCAAAACCCTAACCCTAGAAGGCTCCAATCCTTGGAAAATTTCTCTCCAAACTCAAGGAAGTCAATCTTGGAGTCATTCTCCTCCATCTTAGGTCTCTTTTAAGGTATATCTCTCTCCTTCTCTTCACATCTTTTTTTTAATGGCTCCTAGGTTGCTTGGTAGGGGTAAAAGACCAAGGAGAAGTTTTGGTGAATCCTCTACTAATCCTAACCCAAACCCTCAACCTAATCCTCCACCACAACCTATTCCTCATCCTCCTCCTAACTTGGTGCACCCTTGTTTTAATCCACCTCCATCCATCAATGCCGACATGTACGATGACCATCTTTTTGTGTCCTTAGATGCGTTCAACGTATGGTTCGCCGACTTCCGTCATCGTCGTGTCTTTGCGGGACACCCTATTAAGTTTACGGTGTTTTTCGATTTTCTTTCTAATTTTCGTGACTTATGTCTTGATGAGCTTGTTGAAACTCGTGAACCGATATATGTGAATGCCATACAAATGTTTTATTGCAACATGACTTATGACCGCACACGCATCTATTCACGTGTCGCCGGTATGGACATATCTTTTGATGATTTTGAGTTAGCCGAACTACTTGGTTTGCCCGACCCAAACACTTGGGAATGGTTTGATGATGCCCGGGACTTTGTTTTCCCTGGAGAGACCACGTTGGAAAGTTTCAAGGGTGATCTTTGTTCTCCAATTCCTTCCCCTCGAAAACTTATGGCTAAACATCTAAATAATCATTTTTATGAACTTCATCGAATCATATTTTCTTCGGTCTTGCCAAAAGCTGGATCAACAGATGAAGTTACTTACTTTGAGATTACTGCACTTTTCTTTCTCCACTTTTGCGCCCCCTTCAACTTCCCTCGCACGATGATGGATTGGATGATTCGTGCTAGGCCTAAACCAAAATCTTTGGTTTATACAATATATCTTCCTTTGATATTTCATGCCTTTTATGTCCCATTGGATCAGTGTCAGTCCTTGCCCCCTTCTGCCTTTCTGACTAAGGCAAGAGAACTATTGCTGCTGTAGCCTCTTCTGAGTCTGATGCTGCTGAGGAGCCTGATTCTCCTATACCCTTTACGGCTTCCGATTCACCTGCTTTCGAGTCCACTGCTACACTGGACTCTCTTCAGACTATGCTTCACGATTGCTTTCGTTTGGAGGACGAGCACTGGGCTGAGATGGATGATCGCTGGACGCAGATGGACTACCGTACTACTCTACGGATGAGTGCTCTCAGTAACTCCATCCACGACATTCAGTACTCCATGGCCTCCCATCCGACGATGCTGATTCCGATGATGCGTGATCCGTCTTGCGACGGTTATCGCATTGACGATTCGTGGGTTCGTCGCTATCTTGATCCGACTTCTGCATTTATGGATCCATGTCGTACCGGTTCTGATGGTGCGGGGCCTTCACATGCTCCTTGATGGATATGGCCATTTGTACTGCCACTGATGATTAGGATTATGTTTATTTTGGCACTATGTTTCTTTTTGCTTATATATGAAATCTATGGCTCAGTTTGCTATTAGTTAGTACTACTACTTGCATGTTCTCTTTCATTATATGAATGGTGATTTTATTACTTCTTTTTTTGTCTCCATTTTTGCTGATTGTCAAAAGGGGGAGAACCATTGATATTTGTCTTGATATTATGATTATTGCTATATGTATAAATTGTGTATACTTGGATATGTATATTTGGATGAGAATTTACAAGAAATATCAGTTTACGAGGGAGTACGATTGTTCAAGTACGGGGGAGCCATAATGTGTCCAGGTATGAATATTGAGACATACAAATATCATGTTTTGTCAATTATCAAAATGGAAGAGATTGTTGACCCAAACCGGATCACAGTCAACCTAATCTTGAAAATTAACAAAATAATATTTGTCATAGTCCAATTTGACACGTCGAGCTCGAAATCAATCTACTCAGCTCATTGGTTTAAGATCACAGCTGCTTGAAATTTTACTATTTTGTGTTTACTGGAGTCTGTATTTTTATTATTCTTGAGTATAGGATGATGTACGTTGGGTCATACTGAGCAACTTTAGGCTAGACATAGCTTTATAGGTTTACTTAGCCCAAATCTCAATTAACCCATTCATTCCAAAGCCCACAAAGAATATTCTGTCCATAGAAGACAGAGTTCGGGCCAAACTCTGCCTCCCATAGATTTCGGGCCGAACTCGGTACCCTAGAATTCAGGATGCTGATTTTTAGGTCTTGATCACTGCTAGTTGTCCAATGGCCAAAAATTTGAATTATTTATACCGAATTCTGCCTACCCCGAACCCTATAAATAGGCCTTGGTTTCTCTCATTTGAAACCATCCAATGTTCTCTTCTTCTTCTCTTACATAGCCTATATATTCAAGAGCCTTACCTTTCCATCCACTTAGCATTCAAACTTCCCAACCATCCAAGTTGCTCGGTACGATCCAACTAGAAGTTTGAAGTGCAAGAAGTTGTAATTCACTTGGAAAAGTCCAAGTTTCGCCAAAGCGATCACTGAAAGAAGTTTGGCGTGTTCTTCTGTAAAAAGGCACGTGGTTGTAACCCTATTTCACAAATAGTGGATTTTAATCCTGAGCTAGAGTTCTCAGGCCTGGAATATTCCTCCACGAGGGAAACCAGGTTAAAAATCTTGCTGTGCTGTGCTTGCTCTCTACTATTTATTTTCGTATTTCTTTTACTCTGATTATTTAGTTGGTGAAGAGAGTTTAAATTTTTAATTGATCATTTTTGCTATAAACTCTATTCAACCCCCTCTAGAGTTGCTTACCTGTACTTTATATTATACTGGAGTCATGAAACCAAGGGTTCACGGCAGCCAGATGTACACTGACGAGACATGGATTCTCGGTTAAATGACATTGGATATACTTATGATTTTCGAATATCCTAGAGGCTATATCTTTTATTGGCATACGACTATTAATTTTTCTAAATTGATTTGATGTCTTACTTCTTGTTACCACATTCTCAATAATTGGTAGTTCTCTCTTTCTATCATATTTTGATTCTATCCTTAACCAAGCCTAGATTTTGACCTTTTGACTATAATTTGTGGATAATATTTTTAGTCGTGCCTAGTCGTATCCTTTGAAATTTTGAGGACAAAATTTTTTTAAGGTGGGTAGATTTGTAAGCCCACTTCCTAATTTTTTTTCTATTTTATTTTGATTATGATTAACTTTTATGGTCATTAGGATTTGTACCTAAACTCATAAGAGAGCTATGATCATATTATGGTCATTTGGCCCTTATATGGTTTATATAAGCATTGTTTAATTATTTTATAGCTTATTATAATTTTTAGAGATTTTTATATATTTATTTATTAAGGTTTAATATTTTTAATGACTTTCAAGATTTTACAATAGGTTTATTTGAGACTATTTTGAGACCCAGTATTTTATGTATGCTCTAGTAGGTTAAAAATATTTTCTATAATTTTATAGATTTTTTCTTCAATTTTTAGATATTTATTTTATTAAGTTTTATATATTTTAAAGGCTTCCAATATTTATTATGAGGCCATTTGAGACTAATTTGAGGTAAATTATTTTTATTTATATTCTAGGAGGTTAGATATATTTTCTGTAATTTTCTACAATTTTTTAGGAATTTTTAGGATTTTATTTGAGTTTATTTGGCCGTAGAATAATTTTTTAAATCATTTTCTGTAATTAATTATCCATTCATACCCAGTCAGTGCTGGCCGGGTCTACCCGTTAGCCATTGCAGTCCCCAGTCAGCGGGTACTGACTGTACCTGCCCTATATATATATTTTTTGCTGAACAGTAAACCCTAATTTAATTCTGACCGATTTTGAGGAAACTTGTTCCAAGGAGACCTCCGACTTCCCGAGGCGATTGCGGACAACTCCGACCTCCTTTTTGCAAGCTGTTTTTTTTGTTGGATTCGTATTGAGGTATACTTTTCAAATATCTAATTCATTTTTATTATCTCTGAACCTTAATTTCTGAAAAATTTGTAGAGTGTCGGTTGTCCGAAACTTGACACGTTTCAATATTTTTGAGATTTCGGGAGGATCGAAAATTGATATCACGAACCGTTTGAAGTTTTCGAAAGCTAACACAGAGATCTACGACATATATTTTTCCCAGAAATTAATTCGTTCATCTAATATTTTAGTTATTCTGTTGAACTCAGAATTGATCGGTGAATCACCGTTTTGGTTACGATTAGCCATAACGGCGATATCTTTTGACCAAAACGTGAATTTGTGGCACGGTTGATTCCAGCGCACTCGTGGTGCTGAAGTCTACCAAGATGCACTTTCAAAACCTTGAGTTCATGACGTTTGACTAGATAGTCAATGGTACGTCTCGATTTGTATGTCATGGTTTCCAAAATTGGAAATATGACTTTTTATAGCCAAACTTGCATGTTTAGATTATATTCCGATTATTAGGTGGTTATATTAGGTTTTTAAGTAATTTATTTCAGAATTAACTATTATTAGATTAGTAACCCATTATCCACTTATTCTATGAATTTAAAACTAGAACCTTAGAATTGACTTGTGGTTTTCGTGCATGGTTCGTGGTACGATGTATATTATAGGTTGACAGTTTCTAGATCGACAATCCCCTCATCCTCGAATTGTGACTACGTTTTGTGCAAGGACCTCAGGCAAGTCCACTTTCTTATTGCTTTCGATTCATAGTAGTCTTTTCATTTCATGTTTATACATATGCTATTACTTGTTGACACAATGTTACACGGATTAGTGTCATGGATCTCTACATACTATATTTCATGATTGTCGTGTTTCGTGACTTGTTCGAGCCCATGATTACTAGTCGGAAGGAGAAATATCCTAGTAGACATGTGGACTACCCAGAACTATCCTTCGTGTCTTTCGTGGAGAATAGCAGCTGCACACGACACGTGCAGGGTGACTGATTTACCCCCTACCCGTTCACATGTCGAAAATGATATTTCAAAACACATAGATAGTTTTCTTTTACTTATTTTTCCTTGTTTTCTTCACCACTTGCCATGTCACCCCATTTACATGTTTTCTCCAGTGGATTCATCATGTTATAGAGTTACCTACTTGCTTTCAAGACATGCCATGATAGCACTTACTTTCTAGTTTCATCTTACATATGATATTTTCATGTCTTGTGAATTATATTATGTTTTCGCATTGATGTCGGTTTGTGTGCTTGTTCCATTCCTGACTGGAAACTAACATTTTTCAGGTTAGCTGTGGCTTCACTTAGCATTGGGAGATACGGGTGTACTAGCAGGCAGAAATCTAGAGATTAGATAGATGTGGTATCATTTTCACTAAATGTAAGAACCTTGTAATTCTTCTAAATATAAATGTTGTAAAGATGTAATCAATTTAGAAATGTTAATGAGCAATAAATGTTATATTTATGTGATTTTGAGCATCTTGGCCGTGACAGTGTTCTATCGCCGACTCTGCGGCGTAGGCTGGCTTGGACACGCACTCGTATCCCGAAAAGCGGGTGCGGGTCGTGACAATTTCTGGAGAATTATTTAAGTGTTGGTTGTCCAAAACTCGACTCGTTGTACAGTTTTCGAGATTCCAGGAGATCTCGAACTTCGATTTACGATCCGTTTGAAGTTTTGGATGACACGACGATCTTCGACATATAATTTTTCCAGAATTTCATAAATTTATTTATTTTTTATTTATTACATTGAACTCAGATTGATCGATAAATCATCCATTTGGTCAAGGTTAACCACAACGGCGATAACTTTTGACCAAATTATGATTTTGCGGCACGATCAATTCTGTGCACTCGTGGCGCTGAAATCTACCAAAATGCACTTTCAAAATCTCGAGTTTATAATGTTTGACTAGCTAGTCAATGGTACGCCTCGATTTGTATGCTATGGTTTTCAAAATTAGAAATATGACTTTCTATGGCCAAAATTCCCTATTTAAATTATATTCCAGATTATTATTAGGTTAAGTTAGATTTTTAAGTGATTTATTCCAGAATTAATTATTATTAGATAAGTTAACCCATTATCCACTTATTCTATGATTTCAGAATTAGAATCTTATAGTTGACTTGTGATTTTCGTATAGGTTCGTGATACGATGGTGCGATATGGGTTGATAGCTTCTAGGTCGACATTCCTCTCATCCTCAACTTATGACTACGATTTGTTCAAGGGTTCGGCCAAGTAAAATACTGCATTATATTTTGGTACATTATAATGCTTTCTTTACTGTTTCCATATTTGACATCCCATTAAGACATGATGGTGACATGGTAGGCTTATTGTATCATTGACCGTTATTGTTGTTAGTAAGTCAGAAGGGATACTCGGTAGGTATGTGAACAAACCCAACTATTGTTATTATGGATAGCTAAGTCATACACCGCACGTATGAGTTAGCCGTACCCTATTATTGTGGATAGTCATCTATGATGTACCGTATTAGCCCAGTAATTCACGTATCGAAAGGTATTTCACACACACTATTGTTTCCATTGTTTATGATCAGAGTTCAGCTCTTTATCTACATGTTTCTTTTCTATTAGCATACTTGTTCATGATTATTGCTTTTAATATCTAGTCCATATCTTGCTAGTTCTTCACAGGTTCTTTATTGTTACAGTTTTTCATTGTTGTAGCTTATTTTGTGCTAATAACATTAAATACAATATGGTTTTACTTTGCTCCTTTCCTGACTGGATCATTGATAATATAGGAGAGGATGAAGACTATGTCAACACTTCCTATTAGGGACCATCAGAGGGTAGTGCTGACGATGTTGGTACCGAGACTCAGAAGCCATGATCAACCTCTGGAGGGATCTAGATTTACCGTTATTTATGTTTTAGTTTTACCTTCATAGTTAGACCGAATTTGTTCCCGGATGGACCATATTATTATTCTGGATTTAGTCTCTTTTGTTATTGGATTTGGACATTATTATTTTATTATCTATCATACTCTTATTTCCCTGGTTTATGTTATTGTTGAGTATGATTTTTATCTGTGATCACTTGTATCTGTGGAGGACTTTATTGTGTGTACTAGTGTGAGGACCCTGATTTTTGGGAATTATTTTTTTTATTTTTTTATAGTATTTATATTTATTTTTAATTATGATTATATAAGTACTTTTTGTGTCTTTGATTTTTGGAGCACAAGACATGCCCATCTCTCGAAACGTCCTTCATGAGTTTTATAGAAGACATGATGACCTTCAATTTGGTATATCATGTCCCACCCAAACTTGTTTCCTAATATTCTTTTGACTTCACATAACTTAGGGTCAATTTAGGTAACTAGATTATTTACCATAATTCCAGACCTAACTTCCCACGGGAGTTCGAAACTCGATATAGATCAAACCATTTGACCCAATATATGGTTTTGATCTATTTTGAGTCTGCGACACACATGCCAAGGGTGTGCCACCCAATCGAGTTTCCATGTGCTACTTATTTGTGAATGGCATGAGAGGCTCATGGGTTGACTTTTCGAGTTCGATTTGATTAGAAAATATATTTGGACCATAAACTAGCCAATCCCACCTAGTAGGAAGCCCTGTTAGGTTGTCATGACTTAGTAGAATTATTATGGATTTATTTTTGGATGTTATATAGTCAAATAAATTTAAATAAAATTTGTATATAAACGATTATATTTATAATAGCCTAATATTATATGTAAATATGGCCTTAGTCATGGTTAAGTTTGAGATGCATATCGACTAGAAATTTTGGTACGAATAGTGTAGTCGTATGCCTTGACTAGTGTACTAGCTATGGTAGAGAAGGCCGAGCCATAATAGTATCCCTAATTGAAAAACCAGGTCAAGTTGCGACTTGACCCCTATAAGGAATTTATTTAGTTTTTTATTAAGATTATTGACTTTTAGGAGACCCGGTTGGACCAATTTAGTCCAGACTGGACCCCGAACCGAACCCAAGCCTATGTAGGCTTGTAGCGCATTCAAAGACGTCTATGTAGATATATTTTATGCATATGTATTTATTTTGTAATTATTTAAATGGTCTAATAATTATTTTTAATAGTTGTTATATGTTATGTGATCTTAAATGAATATATGCATTAAACATACCAGTATATAATATAATCTTCCAAACTGTTAGTATTTTATATCATTCTATTTATTTATTATTTATTTACTTTTATAGGGATATTTATATGAGGTCATATAGATAGAATTTTATTTATAAAAGTTTTATCTATAAAGTTCTCTTTATTTTTAAATAAAGATCATATAGGTGCTATATACATATATATATATATATATATATATATATATATATATATATATATATATATATATATATATATATATATATATATATATATATATATATACACACACACAAATAAATAGATTATGTACATATATTTAGAAATATATATTTTCTTAAAATAATTTTTTTGGTATTATTTACATATTATTCGAATTAATTATATTTTTTTTATTAGTATTTAAACTAACAAATATTTAGAAATAGAATACATACATACATACATACATACATACATACATATATATATATATATAATAAATAAAAATATATATATAATAAATATAAGTATATAGGGGCTCTGTTCCTTGCGGAACAGAACACACGCGAAACCGAGCCCCGCCTTCTCCCCTCTCTCTACGATTGGCACAAAACCCTAACCCGTACGACCACCCCAGATCAATTGACGACCACCCCCAGCGACCATGAGCCGCCCTGGGTCGTCGTAGGCTGGCCATCGACCGATGAACAGCGGCCGCGCGCACACACGGCGCAAAATAATGTAGCAACAGTAGCAGTCGCGTGCCGACACCCAATTTTCCAGGTTCGATTACTTATTCCTTATTGATTCATTTCACAAACCGATTTTTCATATGGATGGACCACATAACCCTCTACTAAACCCTTCAATTATTTTAGATCAATTCAACCTAGATTTCTCATAAAAATTCGTGGAAAATCGATAAAAATTATTCTTGACAGTTCGAAAACTGTTGCATGTACCCTATCTTGGAAGGCGACTAATCGCCAATCTAACAATTATTTTAGGAAACTATTTGAACATTTTTAAAGACAACATGACCAGTAATAAAACCCTACTGTTACTTTTAATTTTAGTTATTTTATAATAAGATAAATCGATTTGAAAACTGAGAAAAACTTGGCAAAATCTGTTTCCAAAACTTAAAAATCCATCGACCCGGGGCCCGTCCCGACAATCCGGGCGACATATTCGTAAACCGAAAGTATCAAAAGATGCGTATCGACTTCGCAGACGTGTGATCTTTGACGAAATTTAAATTAGTTGTGTGTGCGCGACGAATTTAATGTGTATCCGTTAAAATTTACCATATTGGCCCCTTTATAAATTTTCTAATTACTTTGTGCACGTTTGTCAACTCGAGACGAAACTTGTGCCAATAGGATCGTATCATTTTTCTGGTCCTGTATACCAAGTTTGGTCCGATTCTGAGACAGTTGACCGAATCACCGTTTTGTGGGCCCCATGACCCGACTTAACGGACAAATTTGTGCACGACCCATCAAAATCCAACTTGGACATACCGTTGGATTCATCTCGTCAAATCAGATACGTAGACATGTAGTCTGATGACTTTAGAGACCATAGATTGGTACGTTTTTCGGTAAAAGCTGGTCCAACGGTGGACACTGTTTTGATCCAAAATTACCGTTTTGTCCCTGTGTCCTGAATTTGACTTATGGTAGCCTATCTAGCTATTTTGCTTATTCCGAAAATATGACAATGTCTGTTTCAGCATCCGAAGAAAGTTACAGGATTTCAGCTTTCGCTGGCATTTGATTGATAGGTATTTAGGCGTGGTTGAGTCTACACAGGCAAGTACACCTTGCCAAACTTTGTATAGGTTTGTACATGCATGCTCTATTATTCTTGTTCATTC
>JANAVB010031218.1:5349690-5459690 GCA_029216955.1 Iris pallida
AAACCCTGTTTATAGATTTATTTTCATCAATTTATGGTTCAGTTAACTCAAAGTTCGGAAAAATCTGTTTTCAAAATTAGAAAATTCATCCACACGACGTGCGTCCCGCCAACCGGGCGACGTGGTCGTGAACCGAAAGCATCGAAAGCTGCGTAACGGTTTCATGGTCGTGTGGACTTTGACGGAATTCAAATTGGTCGCGTGTGCGCGACGAATTTGATGCGTATCCGTCGAAATTCACCGTATCGTGCACTTTGCAAATTCTCCAATTACTTTGTGCATGCTCCATCAGATCGAGACAAAACTTACGCCAACAGAACCGTATCATTTTTCTGGTCCTGTATGCCAAGTTTGGTCCGATTCTGAGACCATTGATAAAATTGTCGTTTTGCGGGTCTCACTGTCCCACTCAACGGGCGATTTTATGCACGGCCGCCGGAATCCAACTTTGGACATACGGTTGGGTTTGTATCGGAAAACTGGATCCGTAGACATGTATTTGACGACTTAGAGACCGTTGACTTTGGCACACTTTTCGGTGCAAAGTGGGTCCAACGGCGGACATCGTTTTTGCCCGAAATTACCGTTTTGCCCCTGGTGTCCCAGAATTGGACGTAAGGACAGGCAATCCTAGCTAATTGGACTATTCTGAGATCATTGGTATTGTTTATTTCAGCTTCCGGACTGTTTACGGGTTTTGACTATAGTGGCACATTGAGTAGTTCAGATTGCGGTTTCACCAGCAAATGACCAGCGAGTACAGTTTATTGTCTGCATTTCGATATGATTTTCACTATATTTCATTGATTGGCCATTGGTTATGTGATTATTTTCTATTAAAATTATTGAGTCGGGAATGAGAAGGACCAACGATGTGTGATCTCCTTAGACAGTGTATAGGCCTGTCAATGGTAGCTTATTGGTCGGATATTGGCATTACCATATCCGAACCATTAACTATCGAATATATCCGATAACTATCCGATATCCTATCGGATATAAGTTTTGGCTACCGTATCCGTTACCGATAATTTTAAACGGATATCGGATAATTCGAACCAATAAGATTAATAAAAAAATTAAAAAGAGAAGAACAAAAATCAGAACCAACAGATTTTATCAAGAAACGACATATTTTCACATTGAAACGACAGATTTGTAAGAAACAACAGATTTCTACATTGAAAACGACATATTTGTCAAGAAACAGAAACAATAGATTTTCGAATGAATTCTGAATCCTGATGGCCCAATATATTTTAAATTTATTAAATAATTTAAATATTATTGGTTTCGGATATTATGGTCCGAATGACACTATCGTATCCGTATCCGATATCCGATAAATCCGATATGATATCCGAATCCGTATCCGTATCCGAAATTTCGGATATTTTCGGTTCGAATACGGATCGGATACGGATTTTCGGCTACCATTGACAGGCCTACAGTGTAGACAGTGTAAGACATGATTCATTATTTCTTGTAGCAGTATAGACAGTAATTTATTTATTGCAAGTAGACAGTGTAGACCATGATTATTACTCATTTAAATTGTGTAGATCGTGATTATTATTTTGTAAACAGTGTTTCTTTATTACAATATTTTCTGTAGACAGTGTAGCTTTATACAATGTAGACAGTGTAACTAGACAGTGTAGACAGTATAACTTAGACAGTGTAGACAGTGTAACTTAGACAGTGTAGATAGTAACTTTAGACAGTGTAGACAGTGTCGCATAATTGTTCCGAACCGATCACATATCAAGGTACTTCTAGCAGTTGGGAAAAGTCTGTTGTGTCTATTTTACTAGTTTTCTGTATTTCCTGTTTTTTTAAAACTCATAATTGTCAACCTTTGTTTTATAGTCATCTTCTTTATTTGAAATTGTATTCAGTGAATTGTGCTCGTTCCATTCTTGACTGGAAACCAACATTTTCAGGTTAGCCGTGGATTCACTTAGCTTGGGGAGTGACAAATACTTGCAAATAAAGGCCTATAAACTAGCTAGATAGATGAATTGTATCTTCCATATTGTACAAGTTTATATTTTTACAAATGTAAAACTGTGATCGTAAATTAAATTATGTTGTGAATGAGCATTGTTTGTGATTTTGATCTTCATGGCCGTGACAGCGTTCTACCGCCGACACTGCGGCTAGGCTGGCTTGGACACGTCTCGTATCCGTTTAAAAAAAAACGGGTGCGGTCGTGACATGGGCACCCCACCAGTTGTAGGCGAAACTTCTAGAGATGGACCACACCATCACATGGAGGCCAGGCTTACTCATCAGGACGACCCGTCACACCCGTATATCTCAAGGTTCCTTGCATCTGTCATCCCGATTATAATTTAGTGATATTTTTTATTTTTTGATTAGTTTATATTTAATTTTCAATGATCATAGGAGTGTGACTAAGCCCATAGGTGAGATAGGACCATATTATGTTATATGTCCTCTAGATAGGTTATATAAGCATGTTATAGCTATATTATATTTTTCTATAATTTTTAGACATTTTAGATATTTATTTATTGAAGATATATATTTTTTAACTTTCATGAATTACTAAGGTCATTTGTGACTATTTGAGACAAGTTATTTTTATTTAGGTTCTACGAGGTTAGAAATATTTTTTATAATTTTTAGAATTTTTCTGGAATTTTTTAGGATTTTATTTGAAGTTATTTGGAGTTAAACTGATTTTTAAATCAATTTCTGTAAATAATTACCCAGTCATTGGCCCAAGTCAGCAAATCCTGGCCCACACGTCGGCCACTTGGGCTGAGCGGTCGGCCAGCTGTCAGCTGCGCAAGTAGCTGACTGATATGTTTCCTAATATGGCTTGGCTCAATGATCGGCTAGCCTCAAAGGGGTCAGCATCCAGCCGCCCATTTTGTAGTGGAACGCACTGGATGCTGCCACGTGGCAGAGAGTGGCTCACCGACTCAAGCCGCGGCTCTCTCTCTATATATCTATATAATATATATAATATAATATATATATATATATAATATATATATATATTATATACGTAGGAAGCAGTAAACCCTAATACTTTGGCCGATTTTGAGAAGATTTGATCCCGGTGATTCCCGACTTCCCGAGGCGATTGCCGTCAACTCCGACCTCCTTTTTGTGCCATTTTTGTTGGTTCGTATTGAGGTTACTTTTTGAATATCTAATTATTTTTTATCTTTGAACCTTAATTCTATAAATTCGTAGAGTGGGTTGTCCAAAACTTGACACGTTTCGGTGTTTTCGAGATTCTGGGAGGACGGAATCGAAATCATGAACCATTTAAAGTTTGGAAATCTAACACAAAGCTCTACGACATATATTCTTTCTAAAAATTAATTCTTTCATCTAGTATTTAGTTATTCTGTTGAACTCAGAATTGATCGGTTAATTACCGTTTTGGTCACGAATAGCCATAACGGCGATATCTTTTACCAAAGCGTGATTTTGTGGCACGGTTGATTCCAGCGACCTCATGGCACTGAAATCTACCAAGTTACACTTTTTAAATCTAGATTTACGATGTGACTGATAGTCAACGGTATGTCTCGATTTACATGCCATAGTTTTCAAATTGGAAACATAATTTTTGTGGCCAAACTTCCATGTTTAGATTATATTCAGATTATTATTTAGATTAAATTAGGTTTTTAAGTGATTATTTCAGATTTAACTATTAGATTAGTAACCCATTAGCCACTTATTCCATAAATTTAGAACTAAACCTTGGAATTGACTTGTAGTTTTCGTGCATGCTTTGTGGTACGATGATGTTAAGGTTGACAGCTTCTAGATTGGCAATTCCCTCATCCTCAACTTGTGACTACGATTTGTACAAGAATTCAGGCAAGTAGAGTATGCATTTATGTTTTAGTTCATTATAACGTTTACTCTATAGTTTTCTGGTTGATATCCCGTTGAGTTATTGCTTGATATTCCATGAGACACGATTTTGTACCGTAGTTATCGTATCCTTTTTTAGTGTATCATTGACCGTTATTGATTGTTTAGAGAGTCGGGAGGGAAACACTCAGTAAGTACGTAAACAAACCCAAACATTTTGATTGTGGATAGCTAAGTCGACACCCACATATGATTAGTCGTACTCTTTTATTATGGATAGCCATCGATGATATGCCATATTAGCTCAGCCGTTCACGTATTAAAAGGTATTTCACACACCATAGTTATTCCTATGATTCCTTTATAGTTTACATCTTGCTAGTTCACATCTTGCTAGTTCATATTTTGTTAGATCATATCTTGTCAGATCACATCTTGCTAGTTTACATTTTGCCCAGTTCTTATCTTATTAGTTCTACCTTGCTAGTTACAATCTGCTAGTTCATATTTTGCTAGTTTATATCTTGCTAGTACTAGTTTTTTATACACTCTTTGCCATCATCATTTCTCGTTGTTCTAACTGATTTTGGACTAACACATTAATTGCAATATGGTTGTACTCTTTCCTTTCCTGACTGGATCGTTGTTATAGGTGAGGACGAGTATTGCTAGCACTCCATGTTATGGACAGCAGTGGGTAGTGCTGACGTTGTTGGTACCGAGACTCAGGAGCTATGGTTGTTCTCCGGAGGGATCTAGATTTACCTTTACGCTCTCCAGATTTACCTTTATGCATGCCTTAGTTTATTTTCTTAGATGGATCAGATTTGTTCCTGGATGGACGACATTTTTATTGTTCTGGATTTCAGTCTCTTTGTCATTGGATTTGGATATTATTTCATTACCTATCGTACTCTTGTTTCTTTGGTTTGTGTCACGGTTGAGTACGATTTGCATTTGTGTTCTATTGTATCTGTGGAGGATGTTATTGTGTGTACTAGATAGTGTTCTACCGTCGATACCGCAACATAGGCTGGGCTTGGACACGAACTCGTATTCGAATATCTGGGAGCGGGTCGTGACGTTCCACAGAGATGACATTCCACCACCCCCGCAGTTTCCACCGCCGACTCTAGCTCCAGCACCTGCACTAGACAATGCTCAGCTTCTTGGGATCTTCTAACGACTCATCGATTCCCAGACTGAGCAGGCTAACATCCTCTACGATAGTTTGAGAGGGCTTTTCAGACTAAAGATGCTTCTCGAACTCGCTCAGGAACTTCCAAGACTTTATGACCTCAGGCCCTTGGAATTCTTTGGGACAGAAGGGATTCTCTGTGCTGATGAGGATAGAGAACGTACAGTGGTTTCTTCGGATGGCTCGAGTTTCTGAAGACTTGAAGATTGAGTCAGCCAGCATACACTTTTCGATATTGCCCGAACGTGGTATTGAGATGAGCCCTAACTTTCTGTACCAGATATGACTTGGGCAGAGTTCAAGGAGCTATTCAAGAAGAAGTTCTATCCCGACATGGCTCGGAAGGCTTTAGAGAGTCAGTTTGATAGTCTGGAGCATGAAACTTTACCGTCGACGAGTATACCACAGATTTAGTTGCCTCAGCCGTTTCGCAGAGAGCATGGTCAACACCCCTAAAGTAAAGCTCGAAGATTCAAGAAAGGATTATCTCACGAGATTCGCCTAGCTATCGCTACCAATCGAGCCACCACCTATGAGGAGATCTTGAAGGTCTCTCAAGGAGTAGAGAAAGAACTAGATCCCAGGCCGAAGAGGAGAGAGATCAAGATGCGTACGAGGAGGTATCAGCTTATCAGGACAAGCAAACGTCCTAATGTCCCAGAGAAGACTTTACTGCAGTAGTATCACTGCAGCCTCGTTTCCAACAGTAGCATTTCAACCTTCTGTAAAGCTCCAGCACCTCAGCAGCAGAATCAGACTCAGGCAATTGTTTATATGCTCATACTGTAGGAGGCCAGGACATCATTTTAATTACTGTCACAGAAGGTTACGACAATGCTTATCGTGTGGTCAGCTACGCACCAGGTGAAAGAATGTCCAATAGCATTTACTCGTCAAGGCCCAGCACCTACTCAGGGGGATCAGGAGGACCGCAACAACAAGGACAAGGGCATGCATTTGTGGCTGTGACTCGACCTCAAAGTATAGGTAAATTAAGTAGGTTCCCTTAAAAGCCTTCCATAGTTATAGTTAGCATACGTGTTTAGTTAATTAGTAGTATGCTTGATTAGTTATCTTGGATTTCTTAATCCTTTCCATGATCTAAATAGGAATTATTTTAAATTGCCTGTAGAGTTATTTAGTATGTTATGTGATTTTTAGAACAAAGTATTTTTAAGGGGAATAGTATGTAGCACCTGCTCCTAGATTACAAAGTTAGGGAATTTTTTATTTTATTTGATTACGATTAATTTTGTGATCATTAGGGGTCATGCCTAGGCTCATAGGGGAGCTATGACCATACTATGGTCATATGGCCTATAGATAGTTTTATTTAAGTATAATTTACCTATTTTATATTTTTTTATAAATTGTAGATATTTTTAGATGTTTAGATATTTATTTATGAAGGTTTATATATTTAAAGACATTCAGTTTACTGAAGGGTCATTTGGGGGGTTATTTTTGGACCAGTATTTTTATTAGGTTCTAGGGTTAGAATTAATTTCTATAATTTTTTGGGATTTTTAGGAATTTACTTGGAATTAATAGGATTTTTTTATTTTTAAATAGTTTTTCTGTAATTAGGAATTTTATTTATACAGTCAGTAGTGGCAGTGGGCTAACCCGTCAGCCACTTACTGCACGGAGGGTCGGCCCGCCTGTCAGCCAGTTTATTGACGGTATACTTTCCAAATAAGGAGCCGACTAATCCTTAGCCGGGTCAAATCCAATCGCTCATCTTTAGGGCGGAGCCATTGGATTTGAGGCATGGAGCGAGGAGCCGTGCTCCACCGAGACTCAGGAGCCAAGATCAATCTTTGGAGGATCTAGATTTATCTTTATTTATGTTTTAGTTTTACTTTCATAGTTCGACCGAATTTGTTCCCGAATGGACCATATATTATTCTGGATTTAGTCTCTTTGTTATTGGATTTGGATATTATTATTTTATTATCTATCATATTTTATTTTCTTAGTTTGTGTTCTTGCTGAGTATGATTTGTTTCTATGATCACTTGTATCTGTGGTTGATTTTATGGTGTGTACTAGACAACGTTGGCGTAGGATGGGCTTGACTACGAACTCGTACTCGGTTATTCGGGAGCGAGTCGTAAGTATACTCTCAAGCTTGCACAGTGTTACCGCAATATCCTTCTCTTGCTTTTCTAGACGAGCGATGAGCGACTTAGTAGAACAAAGATCTTCGAAGAATATGCTAATCTCTGTCAAAGGATCCCAAATAATCTGCGGTAATAATTCTCGGAATGCAATCGAATTAACCACTAAATAAATACGTGACAATCGTGGCTCTTCATTTCTGTCAACTTGTTCTCCTTCGGGTCGGCGCATCTTCTCATATTCGCCACGTGCCCATCAGAAAATTTTAGGCCCTGAATCCACCTAAAGAGTCTCCTTTATCCTCCTTGTCCAATGAGAAAATTGCCTTATATACGTCTCATTGTCTTCCGCTATCAAATACAATGCATAACGTCTGCATATATCTTCTAAGTCTAACTTGGCCTTGGGATTGTCTTTCGTTTTTTCTTTTATGTCCATGACCGTATGAATTATGTTGTCAAATACATTCTTCTAGATATGCATAACATCAAGGTTTTGTCTGATCAAATTGCTGCTCCAATATGGCAGGCCCAGAATATACTCCTCTTCGTCTAGTTATTGCGACCAAATCCATCACACTTGTACCCCTTCGTAGGCTCTTCGATAGCACTTGGAAAATCTTCGACATCCTTCCATATCGTGTATCTCCGATCAACCTTGGCGTGGATTGGGCTTCTCCACAACGCCGGCATAAAAGTATTCTTGTTCCTCCGGAACGGATGATCCTTCGGCAGGAACTGTCGATGACAATCGAAAAGTACAATTTTCCTCCGTGTTTCAAACGGAAAGCCTTAGTGCGGTCCATGCAATACGGACATGAGAGATGACCATGAGTAATCCATCCTGATAACATTCCATAGACAGAAAAATCGTTGATGGTCCACATAGTTGCGGCCCTCATTTAAAAGTTTTGTTTCTGGAAACATCATACGTCTTGGTGCCTACTTTCCACAGCTGATTTAACTCATCTATCAACGGATGTTGGTACACATCAATTTTCATCTTCGGATTATTTGGACCCGGTATGATAACGGTTATGAACATATAACGAGTCTTCATACATATCCACGACAGCAGTTTGTACAGAGTGACAATTACAGGCCAACACTAATATTGGGATCCCGAAAGTTCGAATGGGATAAACTGTCGGAAGAGAGCCCTAATATGAAATTACGGATCCGAGGCAAATATGGATACTCTCGATCAAAGTGCTTCCATGCTTCTCCATTTGATGGGCGATCCAATACTCATTCGATCTGTTCTCACCTGTGCCAACTCATATTTTCGACAGTCTCCTTCACCATAAACAACATTAGCAAACGCGACCAAAGGCAAGTAGTGGATCGAATCGATCGCCTTCTTTGCACCGGAAGTCCTACCTGTACCAGTTGCCTTGTAGCGATCAACACAAAATCTGTACATGTTTTCATTATTGTCGTCTTTGAAGTACAACATGCACCTATTACGACATGAATCGATTTTCTGTATTCCATCCAGAGCGATCTCACCATCCTCTTAGACCGGTAGAAGTCTGTAGTTAACTTGGCACCCTCCGACAATATCTCTATAATCAACTCCATTAGTCGGTTGTAGCATTATCGAAACATGTTGAAATCGGACTTTATGCTCAAAAGTCTTGTAACCACCTCCAAAGGTGAATGATCCTCACAACCAGGATACAATGAATTCCTTTCATTCTCCAGCAAATCCATGAACTTCGCAGCATCGGCATTCGATGCCTCCTTAGCCGCATCATGATTGTCCGGATCGAAACTAGGCCCCGCAACATCAAAAACCATGTCCACCCACCTATCATCATATTCAGCGTGGTCATGGAGATCCATATACAGCTCCACATAAGGCTTTGGCTCTGCTGCTAAAAACACAAGTTCTCCATTAACGAATA
The DNA here is from genome assembly GCA_029216955.1 of Iris pallida. Taxonomy (NCBI): domain Eukaryota; kingdom Viridiplantae; phylum Streptophyta; class Magnoliopsida; order Asparagales; family Iridaceae; genus Iris; species Iris pallida. The sequence goes on from JANAVB010031218.1 coordinate 5,358,780, forward strand.
TCCGATCAGATCCGAATCCGAAATCAAGTATTTCAACCATAATCCAACCCATTAACGAATTTACTAGTTCATATATCTAAAATTAAAGAACACTTACGACTAATTTTTTCTCAAAATTGTCTCAAAACTTCTTTTTTTTTTTTCTTTTTTTCATAGAATTAAAATATTTTACTTTACTGTTGATCTAGAACTTTTTTAAAACAAGAAATTCAATACATAATACTTGCATAGTCATATTAATTTTGATTCCCATGAAATATGAAAGGTTGTTCTTGATAAATAATTATTATATTAATTTAGTTTTGTTAACGGTGGATGAATAATTAAATTTGTCTAATAGAGCAGTATAAGAATTGATGTTAAACTGCATTTGTATAACATCAATTGTCTTTACCATAAAATTAACATAATGTCTCTTTAAAGTTCTTGTATAATCATTTTTCTTCCATTTAAACTATTTCACATTTATGTATTACACAGCACTAGGTATTGACTTTTATGTCCTGTAATTTAAGTTCCCTCTCCTTTATCATTTGTAACGCATATATTTTGTAAAGAATTCCAAATAATGGAATTTTTTTTAGTTGGAAAGAAATACTACTTTGATTTTAAGGAGGGGACTTTTTATGTTTATGATGGTCGTTCTTCCTTTTCTACAAGGAGGAACATAATAATTATTAGGAAACCTATTGTAATTAGCATTGTAACACTCAACATAAAGACTAATAAAAAAATTGGTTAGAACCAATATCACTAGGATCCATACTATATTTCTTCAAATATTTTTCTAATTAAAACTAATCAATTTAAAATAGCAAACTTAACTACTTATATTATGTAATATCAAATTAAATACTTAAAGCGCAACTTAATTCTCCAAAGTTGGTGTTGAATTTTTGTAACTTGGTGGTGATCAACCAAGTTGAAACATCCCAATTTTGATTCTTCGAATTCTTGCAATTTTTTTGGCATTTCAGTCTTCAGAAACATGTAGTTCATTGAACAGAACATAAAATTTATTGAACGTATTAAAACAGAGAGAAAAAAAATTGTTGTGATAAATTTTGATAACTTAATCCTAATTATAAAAATTTCTAGGGTGTCAAAATGACCATAAAATTCTTGTAACATGGTTATTCTAGGATATTTTGATCAAAAGTGACCAAATATCCTGAATAATGTCTACAAACGACTAAATTACAGAAATATTTTGGTAAAAATAGTATCCAAAACCATATTACCCTTTAATATGATCGTTACTCGTTAGGATGAGAATTTTAGCAAAATGTCCCTCAAACGGTCAGATTCATTAAGGCGTGAGAAAATGGGTAAAAATCTCCTAGCAATCACATGGTGATGAGGTGGCGGTGCCCACAAAGGGGAGGATCGGGTCTATTATGAGCCTCAGCTTTGACCAAGATAGGTCTTTGGATTTTTGGGGTAAAATCCGGCTCGACCTGTAGGGGGATTGGCCCAGGTAAGATCCGACTTCGGAGAAAAAGCCAGCCCGACCCAATAGTGTAACCAAACCGCAGATGGGCTTTGAATGAGCGTGGTCGATCCAACACTAATTTGACTGGGCCAAACCCAGATCGGTTTTCACAATTGTTCTTCGATTTAATTAAAGTACCCATTAATACTAAGGACATCTCATTAACCCATTCTAGTTACACTCAAACACATTGGATTCCTATATGATTGAAATCCGAATTTTGTTGAAGTGGCTTTTTTTTCAAGAAAATTCGGCCTTCTCGACGTAGGCGTGCAGGCACCGGACCAGCGCCAGGGAGTTCCAGACGGAGACGCAGCCTCCGAACCCGGCCTTCTCGACGTAGGCGTGCATGCACCGGGCCAGCGCCAGGGACCCGAGCCCGGCGGAGGCGGACACGGCAAAGACCACGGTGGCGGCGTTCGGGACGGCGTGGGGCCTCATGGAGGCGAAGACGCGCAGGGCCGTCGCGGGGCTCCGAGGGCGGCGAGCCCCGAGACGGCGGCGGTCCAGGAGACGACGTCCCTGTGCGGCATTACGTCGAACACCCGCAGGACGCGATCGGCGGAGCCGCGTCGGGAGTAGGCGGTGAGCAGGACGGTCGGCACGAAGGGGTCGGGCCGAAATCCGAAGAGGAGGACGTGTGCATGGAGCGACCTGGTGGCGGCGGCAGCGGTGGTAGTGTTGAGCAAGGAAGAGAAGGTGTGGGAGTCGGGAGGGACGCGACGGCGGAGCTTTTGGGAGTAGTTGGAGAGGGTCGGCGGAGATAGCGATGGCGGTGTTGAAGGAGAAGGGGTTGGGGTTGGTTATGGCGGAGAAGAGGGAGGCGGCGAATGAAGAGTCGGCGTCGGTGGCGCGGTGGAGGATGCTGCTTGCGACGAAGGGGTTGCGGAAGAGGCCGACGACGACGGCGTGGGCGAGGATGGAGCGGAGGCGGCGGAGGAGGGGGGGCGGTGCAAGAGGAGCGGAGGCGGGGGTGCTGTTGGAACAACCGGTTGCTCCGCACCCAACATGGGACCTCCTCCTCTCTTATAGAGAGAGGACAATTTAGTCCTTTCATCATCGTTGAACCAAAGCACATGGGTTGGACCAAAAAATCCACTGTGCTTTATTATAGAATAGTGGATAACCCGTGCCATAATGGCACGGACACGAACCCTGCCTTCTCGACGTAGTGCAGGCACCGGGCCAGCGCCAGGGAGTTCCGGACGGAAACGCGGCCTCCGAACCCGGCCTTTCGACGTAGGCGTGTAGGCAGGGCCAGCGCCATGGACCCGAGCCCGGCGGAGACGGACACGGCAAAGACCACGGTGGCGGCGTTGGGGACGGCGTGGGCCTCATGGAGGCGAAGACGCGCAGGGCCGTCGCGGGCCGTCCGAGGGCGGCGAGGCCCGAGACGGCGGCGGTCCAGGAGACGTCCCTGTGCGGCATTCCGTCGAACACCGCAGGACGTGGTCGGCGGAGCCGCGGCGAGAGTAGGCGTGAGCAGGACGGTCTGCACGAAGGGGGGGCCGGAATCCGAGAGGAGGGCGTGTGCGTGGAGCGACCTGGTGGCGGCGGTGTTGAGCAAGGAAGAAAAGTGTGGGAGTCGGGAGGGACGCGACGGCGGAGCATTGGGAGTAGATGGAGAGTGGGTCGGTGGAGATGTCGATGGCGGTGTTGAAGGAGAAGGGGTTGGGGTTGGTCATGGCAGAAGAGGGAGGGGGCAATGGAAGGGCGGCGTCGGTGGAGCGGTGGAGGAGGTTGCTTGCGACGAAGGGGTTGCGGAAGAGGTCGGTGACGACGGTGTGGACGAGGATGGAGCGGAGGCGGCGGAGGGAGGGACGGTGCAAGAGGAGCTGGAGGCGGGGGTGCCGTTGGAACAACCGGTTGCTCCGCACCCAACATGGGACCTCTCTCTTATAGAGAGAGGGGACAATTTAGTCCTTTTATCATCGTTGAACTAAAGCACATGGGTCGGACCAAAAACCCATGTGCTTTTATATTATAGATTATAGATACTTGGATATTGTGCTGAATGCTTTGCTTTCTTCTGAACAAATTATGTACTTATACTTATATTTTCCGGTCTCTGTAATTTATACTTGGTTTATAATCTTCTGTGCATCTTTGTTGGCAGTTATTTCCGGTTGCCCATGTGCGGCCATAGCTTGCTAATTAAAAATATGGCTGCAGCTCTGACGGTTGGCTCGGATTGAACTCCTTATAGGATTAAAAAATTTATTTAAAAATGAAATATAAATTATTATAATATATATATCTATATATATATATAATATATAATATATATATATATATTATATATAAAAAATTTACTTAAAAATATGAAATAGTATATATATATATACTATTTCATATCTTTTAAATAAAACTTTTAATATATATATATATATTATATATATATATATATATATTATATATATATATATTATATTATTTATTTATTTATTTATTTATTTAAAAAAATATGAATAGTAATATATATATATATATATATATATATATCTATATATATATATATATTATATATATATATATATAGATAGATGGGTCGGCAGCTACGGGTATTGAAGGGACGGATCCGTCTCCTCCGGAGCTCGCCGCCTTCGGCTGGCTGGCCGGGTCTGCTGGCCTCCTCGGTCCGCCCCCGTCTCCCTCCCCGCTCCCCCCCCCCCCTTCATGGTTTGGCCGGCCGCCGTCGCCCCAGTGGGGGCCTCCCCCTGGTGGCTTTCTCTTCTCGCCGTGGGGGCTGCCCCCCCCCCCGACGTCGTCCTCGGCGTCGCCGCAGGCGTCCCCGCGCTCGTCCCAGGCAGGTCCCTCCATCGTGTATGGTCCGCCCGGCGAGCCCCCCCCAGATCCGGTGCCCTCTCCCTCCCTCTCCTCTCGGTGTGCTGCCCCCCCCCCCCCCCCCCCGCCGTGGCCCCCTCTCGCTGTAGGCGCGGTCACCTTCCTCCACCCGGCCCCGCCCAGGGTCCCCCGGAGGCCCCCCCGCCTCCTCCTCCGATCTTGCCCCCTCCGGCGTCCCCGCCACCTTCAGCCCCCGGCCCTAGCGGCCCTGGCGTGCTTTCTCCTTCCCCTCAACCTTCGTCGGCGGCCTCGTCGTGGGCTGACGTCGCTGCGATGACGCCGTCGCGTCTCTGTCTCCCCCGGCCGCCTCCGGCTCCTCGTGGTCCCTCCCGTGGCAGCGTCGACCGCCCTATCCCCGGCGTCGTCCCCCCCCGACCGCGGCTCTTCCCTCTCACCCCACCCCTCTCCGGCGTTCTCTTCGCCGGCGGTAGGTGCCTCCACCCCCGAGCCACTCCCTCCCACGAGGTCGCCGCTCCCGCTCGGTCTCCTCCAGGATCGGCTCCGCCCCTCTCCTTCCGCTGCTGCTTTCCTCGCGGCCCGCACCGCCCCCTCTCCCCGTCCCCGGAGGTCGAGCCTCCGCTCCTCCGTCCGTTCCTCCGTCCCGTCCCGCCATCCCGCTCGCCGGCGATCTCTTCGCCGCTCGTCGTCTCCTCGTCGGTGAGGTCGAGCCCCCGCTCCCCTACCGACGGCCTCGCCCCCCACCCCTCCGTCCCCGGCGTCAGCTACCACCCCGTGCTCCCCGCCTCGGTTGGAGCGCTGCGCTGGGGGCCTCGAGCTTCGCGCCCCTGCTCTCTGGGCAGTCAACCGCTCGGCAGAGCGCCCTCGAGCTGCGCGCGCGTTTCCCCCCCTTGGTTCTCGCGCGCGGGGGGCCGCGTCCTCTTTTTTTGCTCCCGTTCAAAAAAAAACGTTTATATATATATATATATATATATATATTTATTATATATATATTAATCCTTTCCCTAGGGCTACGTGCCAACCACCTCGGGCTTCGTTCCCACACAACCCTCCTAGGGCCTCCCGTTTGCTGCGGTTAGGTACTGTTTGGAAAGGGGAGAATGGGAGGAAGGAAAAAGTTGAGGGAAAAGTGAGAGGAAAATTAAATGATAGTGTTTGGAAAGGAGGAAAAAAACGGGGGAGAAAAATTTGAGAGGAAAAGTAGGGGGTCCCACCCAAAAAATTTTCCCCAAAAGTGGGAGGAAAATGGAGAGAGATGAGGAATTTGAGGAATTTACCCAACCATCCATCAAAAGTAATATTAAATCATCATTTGAGAATACCAGGAGAAAATAGTAATTGTACCTCTACCATAAACAAATAAAAAATATTTTTAAACTTTCCTTTCCCTACTTTTTGTCCAATCCAAAAACAAAGAAAAAAAATTTACTTTATTTTCCTCTCCTCCATTTTTTTCCCCTCAAATTTTTCTCTCCCTTCCCACAAATGTTCCCAAACACAGGGTTACGGACCCAACTTTTGCTATTTTGGGTTTCGAAATCTCGAACATCTACGATATTTCGTGCATGCGAAATTTAGATGGTTCGAAATTTCGAATTTGTCTTCCACTATTTGGAGTTTATTTTCCTGTATTTTAGGGCCCTTTGTTTGTTGGCCCCGCACCGTTCTGTAATGCTCTCTAGAGCCTCCTTTCATTTCAATAAATGTTATTTTGTTTAAATATATATATAGATATATATATATATAATATATTATATATATATATTTTAAAATATGAAATAGATAATATATATAGATATAGATTATATATATATATATATAGATATATATATATATATATAAATTATATATATAATTATAATATATATATATAAAAAATATGAAATAGTATATAAATTATATATATATATATATTCTATATATATATATATATATATATATAATAATTAAAATATGAAATAGTATAATAAATATATATTACTATATTTTTTAATATATATATATATATATATATATATATAGATATATATATATATTATATATATATATTATATAATAAATATGAATAGTATATAATAATATATATATATGTGTGTGGTGTGTGTGTCAAATTTTGGACTTTTGGGTAATCCGACACATGAATCCATGTCCAATTTAATTTTTGATCCGGTTCAATTATTTATCTGAATCTGAAATTAAGTATTTCAACCATCATCCAACCCATTAACGAATTTATCTGTTCAGGTTTGGGTTTAGCCCGCCCGATTGTAGCCCTAATTGAAAAGGTGTTGCCTATTAAAGTCCAGTCCTAGTAATTAGTGCTGATTGAAGCTTCTTTCCGTCCTTTATTACTATTTAATTTGTAGTCACTAGCTAGCGTATCCAGATCTGCTTTCCCAAAAATCCTTTATTACTATTTAAGAGTCCATTTGTTCACCACCAAAACTAGAATGTTTGTTCACCCTCAAAATAAAAGATTGACACGTGTCAATTCACTCACATAAATCACATTGGAAGTGGTTTTGTAAACATTGGAAGTGGTTTTGACTAAAATATTTGACACGTATCAAGCTTCCATTGGAGGGTGAACAAACACCATAATTTGTTGGGTGAACAAAAATGGACGCTACTATTTAATTTGTAGTATCCTCCCTCCCTATTTCTATTGTGGGGCCCATAACTACTGTCCCATACAAATTAAGCCAAAACTATGCGCCCAAAAAAGTTACCAAAACTTTGTGGGATGTACTGTACACTATAAAGGTTGTTTGGTAAATGAGATTTGGATTTGAATTTGAAAATCCAAAATTCAAAATCAAATTCCAATCTTGAATTTCCAAATCCCTTACCAAATTCATGTTTGGTTTGTCCACTGGATTGGTTGAAATCCAAATCCATTTTTTGGATAAAAAAATAAAATTTACCATTGGATTATAATAAAATATTAATTACTTAAGATTAATCATAATTAATATATTAATTAATTAAGATATAATAAAATATTAAAAATAAAATATAATTATGATGATAATAAAAAATAATTATTAAAATAACAAACTAATTATTAGTTAAATATTATAATTATAATTATAGTTAGAATTAATAACTAAATAGTTATTAATTAAAATTATTATAATTTATTAATTAATAATTAAAATTATGTAATATATTAATTATTAAATGATAAACTATTGATAATTATGATTAAAATATTATTAATTAAGATTATAATAAAATAGTAATTAATAAATATTCATTAAGATTATAGTATGATTAGTAAATTATTATAATTATGATTATAATTATGGTTATAACTATATGATTATAAAGTTATAAATGTTAACAAAAATTATTAGAAAAATATTAACTAATCAAATGTTAATTAAAATTATTAATTTAGATTATAATTACGTAACTAACTATAGTTAAATTTTATAAAATAATAACTAACTATTAGATAATAAATTAATTTTTAAAATAATAATATTGATTATTGTTAATGAAATGTCAATTAATTTTAATTAACTACACATTATATTTTTAAAATTAATTATAAAAAATTATATATAAAAATATAGTAGTATTAATAATTAATTAACTTTAATTAGTATTACTAATATTTAGTAGAACAACAAAATTATTAAAAAATAACTAACTGTTTCCTTCCAAATCCAACTTCTTTCTTCCAAATCCAAATTTTATATTTGGTTGTACTTTTCATATCGAAATCAATCTCCGACCAAATATAGGATTCATGGATTGGCTCCAAATTCAAAAATTCTAAAATCTAGCTCCAAATACGGTTACCAAACGGGCCCTAAGGACAGATTAATATGAATGTTAATATTGATTCTAAGTGTAAGATTATATATTCATCTAAGTCCAAATTGATTATGAATCTATGACAGGTTTCTTGGTGGTTAACATCGAAAAATGACCGTCCAAGTTCTCTAGCCTAGTGGTATTAAAGTGGACATCCGGAGGGACTGGAAAAGTTCGAGTCCCCTAATTGTGTGTATGCGTGGGATTTCAAAAAAAAAAAAATCAAAAATGACTCGATAATAAGGTATTTCACCATACTTTCATCATAAAGTTTTACATTATGTTGGAACTACATGAACACCACTAAAAAGTTACCAATTGTGAAAGATCCAAAACACAAGAGACAACGAGCCTGATTTTGGAAGAAACACGTATTGGAATTCCAGTCTCGATTTGAGATGTGTAGAGGAACATATGAACGTCGTGAAGAATCGTCAAAAGTTGTGACGAAGAAGACGGAGGAGGATCGGTCGTTAAATCGAGACTCAAACTGAGCCAAAACAACATTGGAGGTATATAAGCAGTATATCGATATCGATATATGGAACATATATACCAACTTTTGGGTGTTTCATTCCAGAACCTATCATGAGGGTTTGGCGGTATACTATGGTATTATGCCGTGTTGGATATTTGTATATCTTTTTCTCTTTTAATAATCTACAAACAAAATAAACAAAAATTAAGGTTACCGGCCTCCGAAAAAGTCGCGCACGAATCACTGTCCTAAGAGTTCCGGGTCCATGTGCAGACTTTTTCGCATGCTCCTAGTGGTAAAACTTCTGATCTACTAGTGTCCCGTCGTCATATAAATTGAAGAGATTGACCTGACTTAGCTCTGCCTAGAGCGAGAATGTGAAGAACAGAGAACTTTGGCAAGAGAAGAATTTGAGAGAGATATTTTGTGTCCAAGAGAAGAAGAAGAAGGGCTCATATAGGCGTAAAACTTTGTAACCGATGGCTGGACTTAACGACGTAATTGATGCTAGATAAAGGTACATAAAACGTGTTGCAATATTTGGATTAATATGGAAAATCAATAGGTGTAACATTTGGATTAATGTGGGAAATCAATAGATGTAACGTTTGGTTTTATGTGGAAAATCAATAGGTATATACTGTCCAACGTTCAAATATATGTTCACAAACGGTCAAAATTTAAGAAATTTTTTTATGCGTCCAACCCGAACCCGATGAGAAAATCGGATCGGCATTCGGCGCCTGCATATGTGGGCATGTACCCACACCCATTACGCGCACCGAACTGAACCGAACCTAAGGGCCGGACAGCGGCGACGGTGTGCACATGTGCCCCAAGGGGTTCCCTACGCAACTCCACAAGAGAGCAAATGAGAGAAGCTAATATATACACCATTCCTTCTTAGTGCCCAATCGATGTGGGACTAAAAGTAGTGAGGAACACGAGCTTTTGCTCATGTGTATGTGTGGACACATACACACACAACCAATAATCCCCCCAAAGGTCAAGTTCTGAAATAATAGAAGAAAAAATGAGTAGAGAATTTTTGGGCAGTTAGTATATACTATGAGATGGACTACAACCTTGAATCTCACTTAGTGACTATTGTCTTTATCTGAATAAGTACTTGATGGACTATGCCTTGGATCAGACTTCTTGAAACAGATTCAGAAAAAAGCACACATAGTACGCATAGAGGTACTTGGGTCTATCATGTGTCACGTTAGATTGGCCATGCGTACTTTTTCATATTCATGAGAGTTGTCTAGGATCGTCATATCCTATAGTCGTGGCCTTCACGACCTCTCATATAGGTAAGTCCTCAAAGGATTGGTGATTGGAATCAACCATGCATAACTATACTTGGACCTATTATGAGTTTTAAAACTTATCTTAACCAACTCATACTGGAACACTATCACCATAGGGACGGGGTATCCATGTACAACATCGTACAACCTCTTGTGCATCAATTTAATTAAATTTAATCTCAGGATCAGAGTTCTATAATAGTCACCTAAGTGTAGCTTCTTCCGACCCATTGAACCGGCTTCTTGGGATCTCTAGTCAGACTCGATTGGTTGTCACTGCTAGTGACTTACTTATAGGCTTAACCCCACCCCCTCGATGATTTTAGGATTAATTTCTAGGCAAACTATTCGTCAAGAGTAAACAGACTCATCGTCAAGAGATCTGTAAAGTTCTTTATGACTTTTATAGTCAAGAACCACATTTTTGCCTTTTAGGCTCCTTTATTCTCTTGAAATGCAGCTGCAGATACCTATTCATCTTAGAATTCACAAGATCATTTTTAGCAGCTCTTTAACATAATTTAAAAATAAGATGTACAGAAATATGTAGATCATGTATATGCATAATAAGATGCTTGATTTATTCATTTTTAATATATCATAAAGTCATAGCACGAGTAAAATTGGCCTTGATCTATTTGATATACATAATAAGATATCTGAGTCATTCAACTTCAGCACAAACTATGTTTAATATACTATTTTAAATTCTTTGATACTCATAGCTATGCTAGTTTTTCACAAGGACTATCAACTTATGAGTATCTAATTTGTTCCATAGAAGAAACCTTACACTGGATCGTAGTGACCTTAGTATTTTTATATCCGAAAAAAATGTCATATAATGACTCAGAAAACACTTAAATTTTGTGAAAGCAATTGTAGTCCATTTTTTTTAGAAACTTTTGGTTTGATAAAGCCAGATGTTTGGAGTTACTCCTAAATCATACTCTTTGTCATCAGAATCCATTCAATAAAATATGTGATTCCACTAATTATTGATATAAGCCTTAGGATAGTGAGTCAAAAATCATCTGACTCTGTCACCTCTTGTCACGTCCCGCTCCCGTAGGAGCGATCGTCCTCGCTAAGGCGTGATGCCGCACGAGCCTAGATTGCGCTCGTGCAAGGCAGGTTCCATAACGGCCGATTTCAGCGGCTGCGACGGGGTCGTCGCACAGAAGTCCCAAGCAGAGACATTGAATATTAGCAGTAAAAAATTTGAACGAAACACAAGTTATTCAAAAGTTGATCTTTATTGATATTGAAACAAAGGTTACAATAGGGTGCCAGGCCAAGATTATAAGTCTCTCGGGCTCACTCATCTCACATTACAAGTTCACTCTGCTCTCTCATCTCTCGATACAATGCTTGAGCCAGCGAAAGCTTCGGAAGACGACGTCCATACATTATGTCCTGTATAAGTCTTGACTCCATGCGGCCGCACGCTTCGAATCGCTAAGGAACTCCGTACCTCGACGCATCCAAGCGAGCTCCGTACCACGAGCTTCTACCTGTGCCTGTACATGAAAACTATGTGGGTGTCAGTACTCATCTGTACTGGTGGAATGAGCTCCCCCCCATACAAAACCAACACGTTAGATTTACTTTATGCAACATAGTCCCTTCTTATCAATTGTCTTTCTATTCTTGTCTTAGGATCAGTTTTAGGACCGATGCCTTGGCCTATTTTGTGTCTCTAGACCATACCGTGCTTGCAACAACAACGTCGACTCAACAACATTAACCTATCAAGTCGTGCTTGTCTTTCGGCAAAAATCAAAGACGTAACTATGCGATAAGACTCCATTCCCATGTGACCGTGCTATAAGTCCTTGTTGAGGCCTTGTCTCGCAACTCAATGAGGCTCAATCATATCGTCGCCTCGCGGCCGTTGCCGTCTCACGGCCCTTTGCTAATAAATCATCAACTGACCCATCCAACTTGTGAACTAAGTGTCACTCGACCAACTTTGCGTTGCGGCATCTCCTGACTTAAACTCAAGACAACTCAATCATAACATACAACTTATATGTCGACAACATAAGACTCGATGCCACATCTCGTGCTGAAGCACGTCGCCTACGTTGCAACCAAACCTTAGGCCCAACATTTTATGTTTCAACTATACTCAACATTCAACTCGACTTCCTTGATATACTACACTTAATACTCGACTCAGTCCAAAGGCATATACACGGATCGCCGCCCATACCGACTCATCTATATGAGGACACTAGTATAACAAGCTATACCTGGACTCATATCTTGCGGTTGGACGGAATCCTTCCAGCGCAAGGTAGCTAGCCCCCTGGAAGTCCCGACTAACCCGGTGCTATCGATTCAGCACAGCTATCACCGTGTTTCCTTTCTTGGCCGAACGGTCCCATGGCCCTGGGTTTCCGTTACGGGGAAACTACCTTGTCGACAAGTTGTCCAATGACCATGCAAGATCCGACTCAAACTGACGTCTTACACAGTCATTCTTCCTTCAGTGTTACCCTCTCTTTTAAAACCACGTTCAGGACTTCTATCCTTGAGACCCCTCGACGACCCACGATCGCGAGCATTCTTTTCATGTTACCATATCATTTCATTCACTCAATGCCTATTCGATAGTCCTTTCTCCAAAATCACTTGAATCAAGTGTGGTCCTTGCCTTAAACACTAAGTCCGTGCATCGTGCCTTAGACCAATCGTGCTCTACGCGACACTCCTGCGCAAGTCTATGGGCCTTGAGATCGTGGGACTACTTAACTTTGACAAACCGCGAAAGAACAGGACGGTACTTGTAATGTCTTAGGTCGACTGGCATGCCTTTGCCAAACTTTACTTCGCAATAACTTAACGAGCAAAGGCTGCGTCAAGCTTTGCCTTTACGGATCGTTCCATGCACGCATTCGACTGAACCCAAGTCAATCGGGTGCCTAGACTTAGGTCACAAGCCGCTCAACGCAACTTAACTCATGGGCAAGCTAAGGCTATGCCAAGCCTTGGATAATGGGACCGTGTATGCTTTATGAAGCATTCATGCGGGCGACGTCTATGACTTAGGCTACGATCATAACTTTGCCTTCTCAACCAACTTTCTTTCTCCCAAGCCATGGGACGAACGATCGAGTGTCATTTTAAAAGCATGCCATGTACCAACTCTAAGCCGACCGTTGGACCTTTCCATATTCTAACTCAATTCGACCCGTCGAGATTATTCCCTTTAGCTATGTGGATTCGTCTTTTTATTATCAAGCCTACTTGTGCAAGTTGAAAACGTGTGATTTATTATGTGAAGTCTAAGATGAGGCAAGTTCACCGAAACTATTCCACCTGAACGAGCGGTCGCCTCGACCAAGCGATGTCTTGAGCAGCCGTTGAAGGCTAAGTCTGAACATCGTCGGCGTTCCTATTCCTCCGATTGACTGAGCGGGACGGGGCACTACATCATACACCACTAAGAAAAGTTTTATCCTCGAAACTAAGTGAGTACACTTACTCACCGACTTATCACTCGAATGTTCATGACTCTCGCGCACACTTCTCCTATGCATTTTCTAAATCCGAGCCACGCTCGTGCTACCCTCAATCTTTTCTTCAAACTTTCGATCTCAAAATTCTCGACACTTTTCGTTCCTTAAGTCTCACTGAATTCAACGTATCACTTAGTATGGATTGTGCACATATTTTAGGCGTCCCCAAAATACACGCATTTCAGCCAAGCCTCGTGATAGCAAATTCTGCCATTACCACTCGAGTCGGATCGTGCACGCATTCAAGCATCCTTAATATACATGCATGTCAGTCGAGGCTCATGAGTGGTATTTTTATATTCCCGAATCATTCCATTCATCAATACCAATATCCAACCAATCAATCCTCAAGATCACTCGTACCGATACTAGCTCTCGCAACATGGACGTCTTGCCTAACCGCTAGGCTATGTCTTTAGACTAAGGTCATTCGTCAGTATTGGAATCATAGTTCCCAAACAACAATATCAACACTGACCCCATCCTAAGGTCAAACCAAGTTGATAGTACGGGTTTTTTACCCAAGCTCGCATCACTCCATTTCTAAATTTCGAGCATAGATTGCCTACACACATCCCAACATTTGTCGCACGGGGTTCGAGTCATTCAATAAAGCCATCCTACGACAACTCACGTTCAACCAATTTTACGACGTATCAAAATCGCTCATTTAATAAGTCATCTTGTATAGTCTATCCCTTCAAACATGTTCGATATAGTTTGTCTATCAATCATTCTCAATTCAGGCACGCTATGACGCAATTCGTCGCTAACCAAAATATAACATTCCACATTTCTAAAATCATCTACTCCAATTCATGTAATCGATCACAAGGTCGTCTGACTTAACAATATGCCACGCTCTGATCTCACGCGAGTCCGATTATCCACGGTGGGCATGGATCACCATACACGCTTCCGCAGGATAATCATCCTCATCGGAACATAACTCTTGTTCGAGTCTAGACTAATTCATTATCGATGCATGGATTGGACCTACTCAATCCTTAAGTTTATTTCATTCATGAATCACAAGTCCTAACATCCTCAAATTTTCCTTCGTATCAAACCGACAAGTCGAGACAATCAAAGTTGTCGCATCCTGATTTTCCGAGTTTGATCATTCCCGCGACATGAATCACCATGTCAACGCTCACGCGGAACGATCGCCCCAAATCCGATGCGACGCATGTGCGAGGCTAGAGTTGCGCTCGCATAAGGCAAGAATGTCGATGCTGTGGTTATCCGCGTAACCCTCAAGACACTTCTATTTTCATCCAACATTCATCTCAATCAAAGTCCAAAGTATTGCATCCAACCGAACAATAATACTTGCACGATCGTCATTCGCCGAGTCAGAGTACCCCCGAGTTATTGCATATCGATCTTTGATACGCCTTAATACCATCGACGATATGCGTAACCTGACGATCTTCCTTTGCAACCAATTTCGAGTCGTACGAATGATGCCATCGTTCGACTGGATAATCTCCTCGACATTCAATTCAAGTTCGATCATTATCCCTTTATCTTAAGTCATCGACTAACGTATTTCTTCAATTCGTATCATTCTTGCTAACTCAATCATCGAACGACATCCATTCTAATCCTCAGAGTCATTGCGTAACTTTAAAATTTAACTTTTTCATACACGCTATCTATCTGTCGTACTAATTTTTCATATACGATTCGTATCAGTTTCTTCGATCAAGTCTTCCTTTTGGTACCTTAACTTTTTTCTCGATTCGATTTCACCTACTCAATCATTCTCGTATTTTACACTTGTGCAATCTCAATCCCGTGCACGTTCCGTGCATGTCAATTCTAATTCGTTCGATTAAACTCATCCAAATCTTCAAGACTACTACTTGTTCAACGACACTCAATCTAAGGCTTTGTATAACGCAACGCTTGCTGATAGACTCACCGACACCCCGCATCCTCGATCGATCGATCGACATCCCTGAGGCTATCGCATACACCACTCAGGGATGAAGTCATTTATCAAATCCTCAACTATCATTCGAATCAAGATCTACTTCTTCAAATTTTTCGTTCGAACCATTCCTCAAATTTCAAGCACGCTCATCTATATCGCACCGACGCTATCGTCGCTCGATAGTACCCCTATCGATAGTCATCCCACTTTACTCAATCGAGTTCAACTCATTCTTGCCCGATACTATTCAATTCCCGCACTCGACTTTTCTAAGGTCGACGCAACTTTGGTGTATATGCCCAGCCCGACTTAGCCAACCGTGCTTATGCAAACCATCTTTTCATTTTGTCAAAAATTGTTCTCCTATGTTTTGTAAAATAGTTAGATTTATTGTATGGACATCCCGTGGGATATTTGAGAGAGAGCGCACCAACGATATCAACTTTACGGAAGCAATATTTCAGAGTTTACGAAAACAATGGAGTTAAAGAATTCAATCGATAGTCCAAGGACGTAAAGCCGTGCTCTGATACCATTATGTCATGCTCCGCTCCCATAGGAGCGATTGTCCTTGCTAAGGCGTGATACTGCACGAGCCTAGATTGCGCTCGTACAAGACGGGTTCCATAACGGCCGATTTCAGCTGCGGCGACAGGGTCGTCGCACAGAAGTCCCAAACAGAGACATTGAATATTAGCAGCAGAAAATTTGAACGAAACACAAGTTATTCAAAATTTGATCTTTATTGATATTGAAACAAAGGTTACAATGGGGCACCAGGCCAAGATTACAAGTCTCTCGGGCTCACTCATCTCACATTACAAGTTCACTCTGCTCTCTCTCATCTCTCGATACAATACTTGAGCCAGTGGAAGCTTCGGAAGGCGACGTCCATACATTATGTCATGTATAAGTCTTAGCTCCATACGGCCGTACACTTTGAATCGCCAAGGAACTCCGTGCCTCGACGCATCCAAGCGAGCTCCACGCCACGAGCTTCTATCTGTGCCTGCACATAAAAACTATGTGGGTGTCAGTACTCAACTGTACTGGTGGAATGAGCTCCTCGCCCACCCATACAAAACCAACACGTTAGATTTACTTTGTGTAACATAGTCCCTTCTTATCAATTGTCTTTCTACTCTTGTCTTAGGATCAGTTTTAGGACCGACACCTTGGCCTATTTTGTGTCTCTAGACCATTCCGTGCTTGCAACAACAACGTCGACTCAACAACATTAACCTATCAAGTCGTGCTTGCCTTTCGGCCAAAATCAGAGACGCAACTACGTGATAAGACTCCATTCCCGTGTGACCGTGCTATAAGTCCTTGTTGAGGCATTGCCTCGTAACTCAATAAGACTCAATCATATCGTCGCCTCGCGGCCCTTGCCGCCTTACGGCCCTTTGCTAGTAAATCATCAACTGACCCATCCAACTTGTGAACTAAGTGTCCTTGCGGCATCTCCTGACTTAAACTCAAGACAACTCAATTATAACATGCAACTTATATACCGACAACATAAGACTCGACGCCACATCTCGTGCCGAAGCACGTCGCCTACGTTGGAACTAAATCTTAGGCCTAACATTTTGTGTTCCAACTATACTCACACATTCAACTCGACTTCCTTGATATACTACACTCAATACTCGACTCAGTCCAAAGGCACATACACGGATTATCGTCCATGCCGACTCATCTATAGGAGGTCACTAGCATAACAACCTATACCTGGACTCATAGCTTGCGATAGGCCGGGACCCTTCCAGCGTAAGGTAGTTAGCCCCCTGGAAGTTCCTGACTAACCCGGTGCTATCGATTCAGCACAGCTATCAACGTGTTTCCTTTCTTGGCCGAAACGGTCCTATGGCCCTGGGTTATCATTACAGGGAAACTCTACCTTGTCGACAAGTTATCCAATGACCATGCAAGACCCGACTCAAACTGACGTCTCACAAAGTCATTCTTCCTTCAATGTTATCCTCTCTTTCAAAACCACGTTCAGGACTTCTATCCTTGAGACCCCTCGACGACCCACGGTCGCAAGCATTCTTTCCATGTTACCAATTCATTTCATTCAACTCAATGCCTATTCGATAGTCCTTTCTCCAAAACTCACTTGAATCAAGTGTGGTCCTTGCCTTAAACACTAAGTCCGTGCATCGTGCCTTAGGCCAATCGTGCTCTACGCGACACTCCTGCCCAAGTCTACGGGCCTTGAGATCGTGGGACTATTAACTTTGACAAACTGCGAAAGAGCGGGACGGTACTTGTAATGTCTTAGGTCGACTGGCATGACTTTGCCTAACTTTACTTCGCAACAACTTAACGAGCAAAGGCTAAGTCAAGCTTTGCCTTTACAGATCGTGCCTTGCACGCATTCGACTTGAACGACCAAGTCAATCGGGTGCCTAGACTTAGGTCACAAGCCGCTCAACGCAACTTAACTCATGGGCAAGCTAAGGCTTTGCCAAGTCTTGGGTAATGGGACCGTGCATGCTTTATGAAGCATTCATGCGGACGACGCCTGTGACTTAGGCTACGATCATAACTTTGCCTACTCAACCAACTTTCCTTCTCCCAAGCCATGGGACGAAGGATCGAGTGTCATTTTCAAAGCACGTCGTGCACCAACTCTAAGCCGACCGTTGGACCTTTCCATATTCTAACTCAATTCAATCCGTCGGGATTATTCCCTTTAGCTATGTGGATTCGTCTCTTTTATTATCAAGCCTACTTGTGCAAGTTAAAAACATACAATTTATTATGTGAAGGCTAAGATGAGGCAAGTTCACCGAAACTACCCCACCTGAGCGAGCGGTCGCCTCGATCGAGCGATGTCTTTGGGCAGCCGTTGTAAGGCTAAGTCTGAACGCCGTCGGCGTTCCTATTCCTCCGATTGACTGAGCGGGACGGGGCACTACACCACTTAGGCCTCATTTGGTTCACGGATTTAAGGAACCAAGAAAGGAAAGTTGTTCCTTTCCTTTGTTTGGTAGCCACAAACTTGGGAATCAATTTCCTGACAAGGGGAAAATTGGTAGGAATATGGTTCCACTCAAGACCTGTGGGATTGATTTCCCTCCTCCTTTCCCAACATTTATTACAAAAGTTGTGACAAAAGTAACCACGTGTCATTGCTTATTTTACCATTAATGTTATTTTTTATAATATTATTTTTATTTTAAAAGGTAAGGATATTATTGGAACATTGTTATATTTTGCTTTCCTTTCCTACGTAGTTTTCTTGTTTTACCGAACAACGGAAAGAAAATGTGACAGGAATTCTACTTTCCCATTTCCATGGAAAATACAATGGAATTCATTTCCTTTCCGTGAACCAAACGAGGCCTTAAAGTAAGACAATATCTTTCAGCCATGGCTCTAACGATTTATCTTTACTAGAATATTAGTTTTAAGTGATTTTACTAATCAACCTTAAGAAATCTTTAGTCTATCAAGTGTTGATTAATTTACTTTAGTTGTAGGGGCCAGTTCCAATCTAGCGGAGGTCTATAGGGGGACGATTAAGTACTATATCGCTTAGAGCTATTTACGCTCGATTGACAGAAGAACCCTTTTAGCTTGTACCAAAATAATCTCAACTTCTAAAACTTTAGATTTAAAGAAATTTACAATTTTACTAACTATTTTCTTGTGACTAAATTATTTTAATGAGTCAAAAGAATTATAGCGTCACGAAATATAAGTAAAGACAAAGTTTGTCTAAATATTGTGACAGAACAATATTCTGATTTCTTTCTGACTAGAAATTGTAATATTATGATAATGTAGTCATTTAAGGTTCAAACATGTAAACCGATCAAGGAAATAATATTATTCATTATTATCATATTCTACATACAGAAACTAAGAATGATAGCTCATAAACTTCATATATTTATCTAACTAAACTTAGTAATCAAAATAATAGAATATGTGAATTGTAAATGTGATAAAATTACCTTTCAACGTGTTCGGAGCAATTTTATACTTCTTGATCTCGACTTAGTAATAGCACTTCAGAATAAATATCATTTTGTATGTTGTTTTGAGATAGTTCTATAATCTCACCGACATCCAATTTTGTCCAAGAATTTGGAAAAAGAATTTTTTTTATAAACATCAAGTTTAGAATATAAAGCGAAGAACTTTGTATTACTTATCTTATGCCTTGACGTGTTTGCTCATTTTTTGATATGTCATAAGTTTTAATGCTTCTGACTTGAAGAAATAACATTACAAAGATCATGTCCAAAAAAGATAAAAATCTCTAACAATTCGGTCTTCAAGAAAACAAATGTGAGTTTGCATATTAAATAAAAATGCAATTTGAACCGATGCACAACTTGTTCATTCTGACACACCAATATATATTGTTTAACATTAACAATAATTCAACAATATTTTTATGGTAAATATGAAAACAAGAATTATAAAAATGCATGCCCAAGTATGACATATAATATAGTGAAAGAAAATATTTGACAATACTATATAGTAAAATATATCAAAATTTTCCTATAAATGAAACATTTTTTTGAATCAAAAGCAAGAGGATTTTATTAAGTAATAGAAGAAGTGTCTACATTGGAAGGATGATCAGCTACTAGTAACTGGAGAATAGACTCCGGAGGAGTAGAGAGATCTTTAGTGGCTCTATTCTGGAGAGCACACCTTTCTAGTGAATGGGCCACCTTGTTCCCAGACCTTCTTACGAATAGGAAAATAGGAGGATTTGTACTAGGGATTTCGTCTCTGATGGACTGAATCAAGTCATACAACCTCCACGGGATGCAAGAATTGTCGCCTCTAAATATCCTGTACGCTATTTGCGAATCACCTTCGATAGCAATAACCATGTCGGGAAACTGATTTGCAAGTCGAAGACCGAGTTGGATTGCGAGGATCTTCGCTTGAAGGCTATGGTCGGAACTGTGCATAGAAGGGTAGTAGCATGAAAGCGCTCAAAGAAAAGTACCGTTTGTGTCTCTGGTAATGGCGGCTACCGCGATGTCCGAAGCCGACGTAGCTCCGTCAATATTAATTTTAATACCTTCTTCTCCCGGAGCTACCCAGTTGATTGAGGATGTTACTGAGCTGAGGTACTCTTGTTCCTCCCTGGCATTTTCTTCATTCCCCATTACGAAGGTATTATAGTAGGAGATGCCATTGTGGATGATACATAGAGCACAAGGAGGACGATGTTGGAAGATACACTCTCTCCGTGCTTTCTAGATCGCCCATAAGAGAGCTGCACCCATACGAAACTTCTCATGTGCTATCGGCTCATGAAGCCAGCATTGGATGAGAGAGTTTATGTTCAGATCTATGTCCACTCAGAGGCCTACCGGAATTTCGAACCAGACTTCTCTGGTGGTGTTACAGTACAAGAACAAGTGGTCTGTGTCTTCCTCGTGAAGTAGACAGAACGGACACAACGGGTTTGTGAGAGGTAGCCACTTGTGGATGGCAGAGAGTAAAGGGAGGGCATTATTCCACAGTCTCCAAATGAAAGTTTGGATCCGTGGAGATATGTTTTTCATCTTCCAAAGCTTACCCCACTTGATCGAATATGTGGACGAGTTCGACGTGCTTGGAGACGGTCGACGAATAGCTTCATAAAGGGATTTGGACGGGAATTCGCCCGAACTGACTTTTGTCCAAATTAGTTTATCCGAACCATCTCCATCGCGTAAGCAGATGTCCAGTATTGCCTTTTCTTCCACGGGGAAGAATAATGCAGTGATGAGAGGTTTATTCCATGTCCTTGTGATAGGATCCATGAGCTCCCTAACCAATTTAGGACTTTGTATGGTTTCAGAGTTGGCAGTAACTCTAAAACCCGGAATACCTGGCACCTATGGGTCCGCATTGATGTCTACCTATCCTCCTCGTATTTTCCAGCAGGCATTTCCTTCCATGAGATGTCGAAGCTCCATCATGCTCGACCAAGTCGGGGATGCTCTTTTGCGTCTAGGTTCTTGCCATATGTTTCTGTTCTGCAGATAGATTCCACGCAAGAACGTAGCCCACAGTTGATGCGGATTAGCTAGAAATCGCCATAGTAGCTTCCCAACCAAGGAGTCGTTAACCCATGCTACCTTTCGAAAACCGAGGCCACCCTCCCTCTTTGGTCTAGTGAAATTCTCCCATGAGAGAAAGTGCATCCTCGCCTCCATGGTATCATGGCCCCACCAAAAAGCTCTTTGCTGAGCTTCTAGTTTGCGGGAGACTTCTCTAGGAATCTTATACGCCGACATAAAATAGACAGGAATGGAGCCTAATGTCGCCGAGATAAGTGAAGATCTGCCCGTATGGGATAGATATTTGGATTTCCAGCCTTGTAAACGGTTGCTCACCTTGTCGAGAAGCCCATTATAAGTAGAAATATGACTTTTGTGTTGATGTAGCATGTGCCCCAAATACTTGTTTGTAATTCTTGTATGAGAAATATGAAGAATAACAGCTAATTCCAGGCGAGTAGCAGTAGGTACTTGTCTACTAAAGTGGATGCTTGACTTGTCAAAATTAATTTTTTGCCCGGACCATGACGAATATAAATCTAGTATATCCTTCACAGACATCAATGAGCTATGGGATGCCTGGCCAAAGATAAGAACGTCATCAGCAAATAACAAATGTGATATGGAAGGAGTGTACCGATTTATGCGGATTCCACGAAATAGATCTTCCTGTTCGAAGCAATATAATAATCTCGAAAGGACCACTGAACAGAGAATTAATATATACGGGGATAGGGGACAGCCCTGTCGGATACCCCATTTTGGAAAAAATAAGCCTTTCGGAGTGCCGTTCATGAGGATGGAGAAGGAAGTCGACGTAATACACTTCATTATAAGCTGATTTGCGTGGCCTTGAATCCTCAAGCCATTAAGAGTACTTTTGATAAATGGCCATGCTAAACGATCATACGCTTTCGCCATGTCCAGCTCGAGAGCATACGAGTTCTTCTGCTTGGGGAATGTTTTCATTGCATGGAATACTTCTTGCGCTATGATAATATTATCAATAATATGTCTGCCTGGAACAAAGGCATTCTGGAAAGGGGATATAAGCTTGTCAAGTAATGGCCGTAATCTATTATCCAAGATCTTTGAGATGACTTTGTAGGATACATTGCAAAGGGAGATAGGACGAAAGTCTCCTGGAGTTGTTGGCACTTCTCGCTTCGGGATGAGGGCAATAAGAGTATGATTTAAGTTAGGGGCCATATTCCCAGTGGAGAAGAAGCGTTGGACCATGCTGACAAGGTCTCCACCCACCACTTGCTAGAATTTTTGGAAGAAGATGGCCGGATATCCGTCTGGCCCCAGTGACTTTTGCGGCCCCATACTTCTTATAGTATTTTCAATTTCTTCACTACAAGGGATAACCCCCAAAGCCGAGTTCTCCTCCTCCGATATCGGGTTTGTGGATATAATGAATAATGGATCAATTGGAGAGGACTCATTAATACAGAATGTACCGGTAAAGTGAGGAATGAATTCTTTGGCTATTCTATCTTGGTCGGCTGTCCAGCTGCCATCCTGGAGTTGTAGCGCTCGAATTTCGTTTCTCCTCTTCCTAGAAGAAGCCTTGATATGAAAATACTTGGTGTTTCTATCCCCGTTATTGATCCATTGACATTTCGCACGTTGTCTCTAATACGCCTCTTCAACTAGATGTAGGTCGTTGAGATCGGCCATTACTTCCCTTTCCTTTTGTAGCCTGGCTTCGGAGACAATCCCCCCTTGGAGGTCTAATAACTTAGAATGAAGCCTATTAATACGTTCTTTTATATTGCCAAAATTTACTCTACCCCATCTATGAAGTCTGGGTGGAGTAGCCTGAAGCTTCTGCATGAGTGGATCCCGCGCACCAGAACTAGGCTCCTACCAGTAAGAAGCTAGAACATCTGTGAAGGAGCTTCTCCTCATCCAATATGTTTCAAAACGCAATGGACATTTTCTTCTTTGTAGCTGGTTATTGGTATTGAAAATGATGGGTCATGGTCGCTGTTGTATCGCGGCAATGTGTGTACTGTAGAATATGGGAAGATGCTGCACCACGCCCCATCGGCCATAGCCCTATCCAGACGCTCTTGGATATTATGTTTTGGGATTCGACCATTCGACCAAGTGTACGCCAGTCCAACACATCCCAGGTCCAGGAGGCCGCAATGGTTCAACATATTATTGAAGGAGGCAGTCGCATATTGATCTATAGGATTACCGCCACGCTTTTCACTCGCCTTCGAGATCGCGTTGAAATCACCAATACATCACCAAGGAACATTGAAGGAGTCCGCGAGCATTTGAATGGAGTGCCAAAGCTTCGGTCGATCATTCTTTTTCGGGCATCCGTACACACAGAGCAGATTCCATGCTGGGGAATTGATTGAGTTGTTGATGGTCAGTAGTATAAGATTTGCAGTTGAGTAAATGACAGACGCTTGGATAGAGTCATCCCAGGCCAACCAGAGACCCCCGGCGAGCCCAATTGATGGAATGGAGAAAGTATTGGGGTAGCCGAGATG
The DNA here is from genome assembly GCA_029216955.1 of Iris pallida. Taxonomy (NCBI): domain Eukaryota; kingdom Viridiplantae; phylum Streptophyta; class Magnoliopsida; order Asparagales; family Iridaceae; genus Iris; species Iris pallida. The sequence goes on from JANAVB010031218.1 coordinate 5,382,692, forward strand.
AAAAATGATGTTTGTGGTGTGAATAGACTACGATTTAGTTTCAGAGATGAAGATGATGGATGGGCGGGAGGCGGAGAGGAATGTACGGAGAGGTTGGACTGTCGAGGCATTCCTCAGCCCTCTAAACAGTTCCACGAGAAAATTAACATTGGTCGTGCGGCTGTTGAAGGTCAGCCGCCACGACCATAGGAGGACAATTTGCAGAGGAGGGTGAAGAGAGGACTCTTTTATTGGTTCTTGGGTTGGAGATGTCGGGAGCATGGCGCTTTCTATTATTGGAGAGGCCAGAAGGGATGGACAGGGCGTCAGATTGGGCCAGTCGTGCTTTTCTTTTCTATGACATCTTGCCGGGTTGTGTCCGGTAGGAAGTAGAGCCAGCAGTAGGGGATGGAGGTGGTGAAGGTGGAAGTTCGATGATAGGAACAGTGGGAGTCGAGAGGGGAATATGGCTCTGTCCATAGTAGCATTTTCATGGCACATGGGGTTTGTCTGGATAGATCAGAGACGTTGCACAAGGCAAACCCGATATGACTAAGCTTGGAGAGCGAAATTCCATAGAAGAAGAATGGTTTGATGCGGGGATGGCCTTCATAGGGTTTGGTTTGCCTACATGGTTCTCAGTGCACACGCAAGAACTCTCTTGATTGATTATGAGGATATCAAGGATTATGGGGCTCACAGTTTGATCTATCTCCATAGGATCCGGTTGGGTCTCATCCAAAGTTGTGGCGAGCTGGTCCAGCTCAATAGGCATATCAGGCTGATGATTGTTGTTAGCAGTGTCAAGATGAGAATACGTATCTGCGCCAACTTGTGGCGTCACACGCCTATGTGGAGGTCGATATTTTGTGATCTGCGTAGTGGGAGGATCATCTTGGTTGATGGCACGGTTGGAAGAGTACCCTCGCTGCATGGGTTCATGGATAGTATTATGCTCCTCCTGCGGTGAAGGTGAGGCTACATAACTAGTACCGACTCTCACTCCCTCCTCATGGCGGCCCATGTCGTCGGAGGAAGTCATGTGTCGCTGGACACGAACATGGAAAGGCTCAGCTCTATATTCTTCTTCCTTTATCCTTGGCATAAGCAGCTCCGAGATACTGGCTTTCTCCTCCCCGGTCCAATCTTCTCTGATTAAAGATTTGAATATATCTCTCTCAGGGCATCTATCAAAGACATGACCTACTTTAGCACAGAACTGGCAAAGCCTAGGTAATCGTTCATATTTGACAACGATCTCCCCTAAGGACATACCATTGACCATAGTATAACTTTCTTCAGAGGTTTTGAAGTTTCAATAAGCACTTTAACCCTATCATAAGTTTTCCACTTTTATTCGTCCGCTTCGACACACAGACGTGGAGAACCAAGGGCTTCGACAATCCTTGATACCGCTTTGTAGTTTAAAAACTTTGGAGGAAGGCGATGTAACTTGATCCAGAAATCAGCATATTTGAATTAATATTCCTCTAGAAGATTCACTGGATCACATCTCTCAATGGCAAGAAGATCGTTATTTATGCTTCACGGGGCCTCCAGCAAAATCCGATCAACAGATTGGAGGGAGTCGAGGCGCACCAGGAAAGAGCCTGCATCTATATCCAACTCCGACACTTGAGGTGTATCATAGATTTTCCACAACTTTGCAAGGATGGAGGTGAGCACAGCACCGGAGAATCGACGTGACGAGTACGGTTTAATAGCTACAGAGGAAGCCCAGTGGTCGGACACCGCACTCTTCCTGGCCGAGAGGGAGATCGTGCCCGCTACTCCTTGTAGAGAGAAAAGGGAAGCCATTCTCTACACAACTTCTTTATACGAGGCCATAGAAACAATGGGGGAAACAGTCGGAGAGGAGGAGCAATGGGGTTGAAGGAAATAGGGGGTAGAGGGATGGAGGTGGCGAGGGAAACGATGGATAGATAGAAGCAGGGATTGAGGCGGGTGGATGGATGATGGATTGAAGGGGGAGAGGTTTACAGCAGGGATCTCAAAACCCTATGTTTTGGAGACATGAGGCAGAGAGAGAAAAACCCTAGCGGTTTTGGAGAATCTACCGTAAATAAAAACTATAAATGAAATATTACATATAAAATAATCACATAAAAATATATTTATATTTAGACGATTTTGCAAAATTTTATTCTAGATGCCAACATTTATAATTAATATTGAACGATGTAAAATTTTGTTATCGATGTGCAGTAATACCTAGTTTTGTATCATGACCAGACCAAATTTTATGTCATTATCCATGACATCGGCTACTTAACTAGTTATTAATATTAAATTAAAAAGATTTCTTTCGATGCATCAGGAATAAAAAGCATAGAATTAGAATAAGTGTTATGATCTTTGCACTTTCCAATGATATGTAAAAGTAACAAAACACAAAACTAAAACAACATGAGTTTTTTATTCCAGATGCTTTATTATATGTTGCACCAAAAAAGTTATAGGTGCTAAAGTATGTGCTAAACAATAATTTGCTATATATATGTTATAGCATAATTATAAGCAACCAAAATTGTGTATATTTAAGAACAATACTCTAAATAGAATCGTTAAACGATATACACAATTAAACTAGATGCTATAAAAATATATATCTCTACATATATTATCCATGTAATGTTTCTTATCTATTTGAGAAATATCTAAAATATTTTATAGAACAAATTTGGACATATGAATTTAGGTTCTTCTAACACTCCTTTCTTATGTCAAATGCCTTTGCATATTCTATTTATGCAGACACACAATTTTATTTGTTATAATTTTATATAGTAAATTTGAACAAAGTAGTTTATTATCAAACATAATTCATCAATACATGCTACATATTGTTACCAATCAAATAAAATAGTGGAAAGGCTAAATGCTGCAAAGTTGGAATTGACAATATTCTTAAGATGTTACAATTGGCTCAAGATATTCCAATAAACTACTTGAAAGTGAACTTTATTCATCCATACCTGCCACATATTATTCCTAATTGGGATAGAAAAACAAGTTTGTTCTGTGCTAACAAGTATAACGATGATGGTATACAATATTTTGTGCTAACATTGTAAAAAGAATGAAAAATTATTCTAGATGATATGGAATATAATTTCTAACTTCTATTTACAATTACTATGAGTGAAAGCGAAAATTCACTAATGATTATTTATGATTCCAACCATTGCGGACTTAAGGAGTAAAGGGCTTATTGTCAAGGCATAAATATTCTCAAAATTATTCATTCTATCCATATATAAAAAAAAACCATCAAACATCTTATTAATCAAACTTGAAATATATTATACTAAAAAAAGAGGAGAAGCAACTATTGTGTTATTTGGATGAACATGTCTCTATTGGACAACTATGGTATTGCAAATTAAGTGTCCGAATTCAAATTTTATTAATGGATGACACACAAGAAAAATTTCACTAAGCAAAAACATACATGGATATTATAAATAGCTCGTTAAGTAAACAATATATATAGTAGACATTAGTTACAGTATTTTGTTGTCAAAGTGTTCTTATGTACTATAAGAACATGTAACAATAAATAAGATCAACAAAAATTTCTAATAAATATGAAACCTCAACAATATTGCATTAGAACTTGTATAGTTCAGTCATTGGCATCAAAGTTGCCAATTTGTATTAGGATATAATTGCTAACATATGTCTGCAAATTACAATGTTCTACAAAATAATTTCCAATTCTAAACCTTACCAATCTCAAAGTAACAAATTCTTTCAAATCCGACCTATAATAGTATATCATTATTTCATACAAAAATAAATAAACATTAAAAATAGGAAATCACAAAATTCAAATTAGAGTTAATATTTTATGACATAAAGGGAATAAACTTTTCCATGACACAAAAATGGAATATGAAGGGCCTTGTATTCTCTTCAAACCCTTTCAACACAAAATAAAGTACAAAATTCTTTCCTGAGAAATCAATATATTAAATTAACGATTATGTTTCTTAAACCCAACATACGAAATAAAAAGATATGGTATTAGGATGTCAAGGATCACATTGGAATCTGGCATCTTCAGTATTTGAATACATTATTTAGAATTGTGTTCTAAGAGCGGAATAAACTATATAATTTATCTGTAGATGTTCAAAAATATGAAACATATTAGTATATGCATAATTAAGCAAGCAACAATGAACAAACTTTCGGAATAAGGTCTTCTCAAGTTTACAGTTATAGCATAAAGTTGTTTAGGGATTAATGCCTGATAACATATTAACAATAAATGTCATATAGGAAATTTTATACTATATATATATATATATATATATATATATATATATATATATATATTATTATTTTTATTTTTTATATATGTATATGTATATATATATATATATATATATATATATATATATATATATATATATATATATATATATATATATATATATATATATATATATATATATATATATATATTAAAAAAAAAAACCAAGCGGCCGTGTCAAAGACACCCAGCCACCGCCTGGCCCGGGGGCCGTGGGCGAACCACCAAGCCGCACCCGTGGGGGCTCGAACACCGTCCGATGCCCCAAGTGCCGGTGCGCCTAGCCACTTGAGCTACAAGCGCCCGGCATATATATATATATATATATATATATATATATATATGTGTGTGTGTGTGTGTGTGTGTACACCGTCCGATGCCCCAAGTGCCGGTGCGCCTAGCCACTTGAGCTACAAGCGCCCGGCATATATATATATATATATATATATATATATATATATATGTGTATATATATATATATGTATATATATATGTATATATATACATATATATATATATATATATATATATATATATATATATATATATATATATATATATATATATATATATATATAACACGATTTGTATAACATTCAAAAAATTGAGTAAACTTATGCGGTCGAATAACATCGACAAAAAATGTTACTGAATAAATTCTACTGAAAATTGTTGGAGTGGGTGGGCTTCCCAACCTATGTGGAAAAGATCCCGGAGTGCGACGAGCGCCGTTCGATGTCGAAAAAGCTCGGGAAGTAGGCAACGAGGAGTTGCTGCTGCTGCTATTAACAAAGGGGGTTTCTGGACTGGAGCCACCGGTTCGGGCCGAACTCGGTCCCAGGCCGAGTTCTGGCCGAACTCGGTCTGGCTGTTCCAGAATGTTGCTGGACAATGCTGGTTGCCCGACACAGAGTTCTGGCCGAACTCTGTGTCGTCGGGGCTGAGCGGAAATCTGGGATGATTTTTAACCATTGGATCTAATCAAACGGTCCAGGTTGTTGCGGGATTAGGGAGTTTAGTTGGGATTTCCAAACCCTAATCATGGTAACACAATTGTAGCACATAATCAAGAGAGAGAGAGAGGAAGGAGGCAAGAGTGACACTGCAACTTTGGGAGAGAAGACGGAGGATTGAAGGTCATTTTTCAGAGGAGAATCGGTTCCGGGTAATCTCTACTCGTCATTCTTGCTCTTCGTAACCTTGTAATCGTTGTTCTTGCTTCCAAGTGCTGTGGGGATCCGATTTGGTTCGGAAGAAGTTTGTAGAGGGTGTAATTCTTCTATTCCATTAGTGGAGGCTTCTCAGGGTTGGACTTCGATCGTCCTGTGGTTTTCCCGCAAGGGTTTTCCATGTTAAAAATTCTTTGTGTCTGCGTGGTTGTTTGGTGTTTTGGTTTGTGCGTTGTTTGCTCGGTTCTCTCGCAGGTACTCTCTAGTTTAGGGAAAGTTTTCCACGTTTCTTTCCCATCAGAGTGGTATCAGAGCCAGGTTCTGGAATTCAGAAGGGTGTCAGGAGTTGACAGAAAACTAGAGAGGAGAGATGGACGCGAAGCCGGTGCGCATGGTGAACCTGAACGCCACCAACTACTATTATTGGCAGAGCAAGATGAAAGATTTGCTATTTGTCAAGAAGCTGCATCTGCCCGTATTTGCAACCGAGAAGCCCAGTGATAAATCCGAAGAGGACTGGAAATTCGAGCATATACAGGTGTGTGGATATATCAGGCAGTTCGTTGACAAGAACGTGTACAACCACGTTGCCAATATTGAGCGCACGAAGATGTTATGGGACAAGTTGGAATCTTTGTACGCGAAGAAGACCGGGGTAAACAAGTTGTTCCTGATCCGGACGATGATGGGTCTGCGGTACAAAGATGGGGCATCTATTACGGATCACTTGAGTGATTTTCAGGACGTGGTTGACCAGCTGTCTTCGATGGGAGTCAAGTTCGATGACGAAGTTCAGGGACTATGGCTGCTGTGTATATTGCTAGACTCGTAGGAGACCGTACGAGTATCTATGATCGCTTCTGCTCCAGAGGGCGTGGTCAGTCTGGAGTTTGCCAAGAGCAGAATGCTGAATTAAGAGATGCGGAGACGTTCTCAGGGCACGTCATCCACATCCCACCACTCAGAGGCATTGGTTTCAAAGAGCCGCGGAAGGGGCAAAAGCAGGGGTCCAGGTGGTGGCAGAGACAAGAGCAGGGGGAAGTCCAAGGGTCAGTACGAGGACTTAGAGTGTTACCACTGTGGCAGGAAGGGCCACATCAAGCAGAACTGTTTCGCTTGGAAGAGAGAAGAAGGGCGACAAGGGGAAGCAAGAAGAGAACACTACAGCGGCGGTCTCGATGCATGGAGGCAATGTGATCGTCGTAGGTGATGAGGTCATTACAAACCTCGCCTGCGATGACAATTCTTGGCTGGTGGACTCAGGGGCTTCGGCACATGTATCTCACAACAGGGCACTATTTGCTACTTACACAACAGGCGACTGTGGAGTGTTGAAGATCGGCATTGGAGATGTGTCGAAGGCATTTGCCGTTGGAGATGTGTATTTGAGAACGAAGACGGGTGCAGTTCTTGTTCTCAAAGATGTTCGTCATGTCCCTGATATCCGTTTCAATCTGGTGTCGGTTGGAAGGTTAGATGACGAGGGATTCTTCAGTCTCTTCGGGAACAGTCAGTGGAAGCTTTCTAGAGGTTCGATGGTGATTGCTAGAGGAAGCAAAAAGTTCGGTCTCTACTATATGGAGGGGAGCACACAGGGGGCACAGGAGGTGAACGCTGTCAGTGATGCGTCTACCGAGTTGTGGCACAGGCGGCTCGGCCATATCAGCGAGAAGGGGATGAGCTACTTAGTGAACAGGAAGGTGATTCCAGGGCTCAAGTCTACAAAGTTGGAGAAGTGCACGCACTGCTTAGCTGGGAAGCAAAATAGGGTGTCTTTCCAAAGTCACCCAAGTTCAAGGAAGTCGGCGTTGCTCGAGTTGATTCACTCGGATGTCTGCGGTCCTATGAAGGTAAAATCTATTGGTGGTGTTTCTTACTTTGTTACTTTTATTGATGATTGTTCCAGGAAGGTTTGGGTCTATGCCTTAAAGACCAAGGATCAGGTGCTGCCTACTTTCAAGGAGTTTCAGGCCTCTGTTGAAAGAGAGATGGGCAAGAAGTTATTGTGTGTTCGGTCCGACAACGACGACGAATATATCGGTCCCTTTGATGCTTATTACAGAGAGCCGGGGATACGACACCAGAAGACTCCGCCTAAGACACCTTAGCTTAATGGTGTAGCGGAGCGCATGAACAGGACGCTGATGGAGAGGGTGCGGTGTTTGTTGTCAGAAGCAAACTTGCCGGGCAGTTATTGGGGTGAGGCTCTTCTCACTGCTGCTTATGTTATTAATTTGTCTTCTAGTGCTCCTTTGCAAGGTGATGTGCCTGATAAAGTATGGTACGGCAAAGAGCCGTCATACAATCACATGTGGGTGTTTGGTTGTAAGGCCTTCGTGCATGTACCGAAGGATGAGAGGACCAAACTTGAGCCGAAGACGAGGCGATGCATCTTTGTCGGCTATGGTCGGGATGAGTTTGGCTATAGACTCGACGACCCGGTGGGAAGAAAGCTCTACAGAAGCAGGCATGTGGTATTCGTCGAGGGTCATACCATGACCAACACTCAGGATTTCGAGACGCCTTCTGAGGCTAAGGAATTGCCTGAGTTAGAGTCATTTCGCTTCGAGCAGTTTCCAGAGGACATCGCAGAGGATCCAATTATGGGGGAGCCAGTACATGGAGTTGCTCCCAACCTTGATCATCAGCCTGCTGATGGTGGTCTGGGTGTCCCTCAGGAGGATGAGCATGTCGGGGAGGCAGTTCCTGAAGGGGAGAAGGCTGTTGGTATATAGCCAGCACCAGTGGCTCCACTGAGAAGGAGCGACAGAGATCGTCGACCATCTACGAGATACACACCGAGTGAGTATGTGCTATTGACTGACGGGGGAGAGTCCGAAAGTTTTGCAGAGGCTGTGGAAGACGAACACAGGCAGGAGTGGATGAAGGCTATACAGGAGGAGATGAGTTTCTTGCACACTAATTCCATTTATGAGCTGGTGCGGTTGCCAAAGGGCAAGAAGGCTTTGAAGAATCGATGGGTGTTTAGAGTGAAGCAGACGGATGATGCTACTCGCCCTTGATACAAAGCGAGGCGGGTAGTTAAAGGCTACGGTCAGCAGAAAGGCGTGGATTATGATGAGATCTTTTCGCCTGTCGTCAAGCATTCGTCTATTCGGGTGGTGCTAGCATTAGCAGCCAGTCTCGACTTGGAGGTCGAGCAGATGGACGTGAAGATAGAATTCCTCCACGGTGATCTTGAGGAGGAGTTGTACATGGAGCAGCCGGAGAGATTCTGTGAGAAGGGCAAGTCACATTTGGTCTGCCGGTTGAGGAAGAGCTTGTATGGTCTGAAGCAGGCTCCGAGGCAGTGGTACAGGAAGTTCGAGTCTTTTATGGGAGAGCATGGCTATGCACGGACGACGTCGGACCATTGTGCATTTGTGAGGTATTTTGCCGAGGATGATTTTATCATTTTATTGTTCTATGTTGATGATATGCTATTAGTGGGTCGGAATGCCACTAGGATAGCGGAGCTGAAGCACCAACTGGGCGCGGCCTTCTCTATGAAGGATTTGGGCGCAGCAAAGACTATTATTGGGATGGAGATCAGCCGAGAGAGAGAGTCCAAGTTGCTATATTTGTCCCAAAAGAAGTACATTTACCGGGTACTTCAGCGTTTCGGTATGGATGGGTCAAAGAAAGTGAGTTGCCCCCTTGCAGCTCACTTTAAGTTCACTGAGGAGCAGTGTCCATCTACCGAGGACGAAAAGGAAGATATGGAGCGGGTTCCATATGCTTCAGTTGTGGGGAGCCTTATGTATGCTATGGTGTACGAGGCCAGACATCGCTCATGCAGTTGGCACAGTTAGCAGGTATCTTTCAAATCCTGGAAGGGTACATTAGAGTGCGGTAAAGTGGATTCTACGATACCTTCAGGGTACTGCCGATTGGAGACTTTCTTTTGGTGGTGACGAGCCGAAGCTGGTTGGGTATACTAACGCTGATATGGCTGAAGATGTAGACACGAGACGATCGACTTCGGGCTATGTGATGATATTTATCGGAGGAGCGGTATCGTGGCAGTCGCGATTGCAGAAGTGTGTTGCCTTGTTGGCGACGGAGGCGGAATACATTACGGTGATGGAGGCTTGCAAGGAGCTGCTGTGGATGAAGAAGCTGCTACAGGAAATGGGACTGAAGCAAGAGCAATATACTTTGCTTTGCGACAGTCAGAGTGCTATTCACCTTGTGAAGAATCAGACATTTCATAGCCGGTCCAAACACATCGAGACTCGGTATCATTGGATACGGGATGTGGTTGAGAAGAAGGATGCGGAGCTTGAGAAGGTTCATACAGATGACAACGGAACGAAGATTCTACCAAGGGGAAGTTTGAGTACTGCAGGCAGATCGTCGGGATGATGACGTCCTCCCCATAGTTGTGAAGAGGGAGATTTGTTGGAGTGGGTGGAATTCCCAACCTATGTGGAGAAGATTCTGGAGTGCGACGAGCGCCGTTCGATGTCGAAGAAGCTCGGAAAGTAGGCAACGAGGAGTTGCTGCTGCTACTATTAACAAAGGGGGTTTCTGGTCTGGTGCCACCGAGTTTGGGCCGAACTCGATCCCAGGCCGAGTTCTGGCCGAACTCGGTCTGGCTGTTCCAGAATATTACTGGACAGTGCTGGTTGTCCGACACAGAGTTCTGGCCGAACACTGTATCGTCGGGGCTGAACGGAAATTTGGGATGATTTTTCACCATTGGATCTAATCAAACGGTCCAGGTTGTTGCAGGATTAGGGAGTTTAGTTGGGATTTCCAAACCCTAATCATGGTAACACAATTGTAGCACACAATCAAGAGAGAGAGAGAGGAGGCAAGAGTGCCATTACAACTTTGGAAGAGAAGACGGAGGATTGAAGGTCATTTTTCGAAGGAGAATCGATTTCGGGTAATCTCTACTCGTCATTCTTGCTCTTCGTAACCTTGTAATCATTGTTCTTGCTTCCAAGTGTTGTGGGGATCTGATTTGGATCGGGGGGAGTTTGTAGAGGGTGTAATTCTTCTATTCCATTAGTGGAGGCTTCTCAGGGTTGGACTCCGTTCGTCCCGTGGTTTTTCCCGCAAGGGTTTTCTATGTCAAAAATTCTTTGTGTCTGCGTGGTTGTTTGGTGTTTTGGTTTGTGTGTTGTTTGCTCGGTTCTCTCGCAGGTACTCTCTAGTTTGGGGAAAGGTTTTCGCGTTTCTTTCCCATAAAAAATTTGACAGAATATGTATATATGCATGTGAAATATCATTTGCCAAACTTCCTTTAAACAGAACATGTAAAATAAACACATGAATTAACTCTTTGATTGTTGGATATATTTGTATATGTTTTTTCCCTTTTAATACTCTGTAAATAAAATAAACAAAAATTAAAGGTTACCAGCCTCTGGGAAAGTCGTGTACGAAGTACTGCCCTAAGAGTTAATCCGGGTCCATGTGCAAACTTCTCCAAATGCTCATAATAGTAAAACCTCCACTCTACCGATGTCCCAACGTTGCCACACAAATCGGAAAGATTGCCCTGACTTAGCTCTGCCCAAAGCGAGAATGTGAAGAATATAAAGAACTTTGACAAGATAAGAATTTGAGATAGATTTTCTGTGTCCAAAGAGAAGAAGAAGAAAGGCTCGTTATATAAGCGTAAAATATTGTAACCGATGACTAAACTTAAGGACGCAATTGATGCTGGATAAAGCCAGATAATAAACATGTTGAAACGTTTGGATTAATGTGGAAAATCAATAGGTGTAACGTTTGGATTAATGTTGAAAATCAATAGATGTAACGTTTGGTTTAATGTGGAAAATCAATAGGTGTAACGTTTGGATTAATGTGGAAAATTAATAGATGTAACATTTGGTTTAATGTGGAAAATCAATAGGTGTTTACTGTCCAACATTCAAATATTTATGATTCACAAACGGTCAGGAATTAAGAGGAACAAAAAGGTTTTTAGGGTCTCAACCCGAACCCAAAAAGGAAATCGGATTGGCATCTGGCGCCCGCAAATGTGGCCCAAAAATATATGCAGCGATGCGCACGCGTGGCCCAAAGGGTTCCCCACACAATCCATAAGAGAGCAAATGAGAGAAGTTAATATATACACCATTACTTCTTAGTGCCTAACCGATGTAGGACTAAAAGTAGTGAGGAACATGAGCTTTTGCTCATGTGTGTGTGGACACACACACAGCCAACATGCCAATGGTATACCATCTGTCAGGATTCGGTTCAGACGTGGGTCCAAGTCAACATATATTTTTGACTGTATGATCTAATCTGGATAGTTAAGATTAATATTGGTCTAATTTAAAATTTTTAATCCAAAATTGGTGTTTCTTAGCCTTTATATATCTACTAGTAAATGCATGTGCTTTGCACGTATAATAACATATAATAAGAATATTATCCAATTATAATTATATGTCTCTTGTAACTCATGTGGTTAAGGTTCAAGATATTTTTCTCGTTTGGTTGAGTTCGATTCTCCATGTTGACAAATTTTTTACTTTTCTTAACAATTTTTTACATAATTTATTTTTTAAAATAAAATAGACCGTGATATAATGATGGCTTAGATGGCTAACTTTTGAGCCATTTTGATGCCTCATTATATAATGGAAGATAGGAGACCAGATCAGCTGTCACTACAGGAAAAATATGTTTTTACAGCGCGCAATGTGCACCGTAAAAACATTAGACGACACACATGCGAACGCCGTATTAGCCCATGCTGTAAAAAGATGGAAGTTTAGACGACATAATACGTGTGTCGTTTAAACTCAATTTGTGCGTCATCTATACTCATTCACGACATTCATTACGTGCCGCGAAAAGACAATTATGGCGTGTATTAGCATGTCGTTAGTACACATTCACGACATACATATGCACGTCGTTAATGCACAATCACGACATTCAAATGCACGTCATTTATAATATTTTACGGCATTTCTTTGCATGTCTTTATTAGTCAATTATGGCATTTATTTTATGTCGTAAAAAGTATCATATACACATCAATTAGGACATATTTTGCACGCCTTAAATTCTCTTCATTTAAAACATCATGCTTTTTGTATAATCAATTTTACCTTTTGAGTTTGACATTCAATCACAAGGCATATAATATACACAAAAATTATATAAATAACAACTTTCATTAAAACAATAATGTCAAATTATCCAAATCCAAAAATACTTTATAGTGAACACAACAATTGTTATAAATACTAACTTTTACTGAAATCATAATAATGTCAAATCTTATATCCCAAATCACAAACTAAAATCCAAAATCAATTATAATGAATACAAAATATATTGATTCCTTCATTCCACTTATATTCAAAAAGTAGCACAAGTAGAGACATTAAATCTGTCACGCCCAGATCACACTAGGGCCGTTCGTCCTCGCTTTGATCCCCGTGGGATCCTTCATCCTCGCTAAGGCATGATGTCGTGCAAGCCTAAGTTGCGCTTGTACAAGGCCAGTACCTGCACAAAATAACTAGACAAAGCAAAACACACGCATGCAGCATATTTAATTACAGAAAACTAAATATTGGACACAGATATTTGAAATAGAAATACTTCTTTTTATTGATACTTGATAGGATTACAAAGTACAAAGCTTGCGACTCAAATGCTATAATCTGATTACATATCTCTCTTTAAAACTCTTTTCAAAATAGACATAATGCCCATACAACATATCCCTTTATTACATGCTCAAAATATAAAAACACCTTCAAAGGAAAAGCTTGCAACTTGACTGGACATGGAAAATAGCTACGAGGCGATTCTGTAACGTCCCAGTCCCAAAGTACATAGGACCGAGTACGCGAACATGCCAGCTGCACATATATGAAGAATATTCTAATATATGGAATCCTCGTATACGTACATAAGCTGTAGAATAAATTATCACAGGGTAGAATAATATAATCTAATCTCATCACAGCTCAACATAGAAGATAATAAAGTCTAGATAATAAATAAGTGTATCAAAAGATAGCCGGGTGAACATACTCACTCCAAACAGCTATAAAATAGTCTCATAAGATCGGAGTCCAACCTCCGCAAAATAGAAAGTAAATAGATGTAAAAATGTCCACTAAAATGTCTCAAGGAAATTAATAATCTAGAAGTCAGCGGGAGATGTCTCGTCATCAATGTAGGATGGATCCAGAGCCGCTCCGTACTCCTGCAGGAAGTCGTCTAATCCTGGAGAGATAACCAGGCCCTCAGAGGGATGCAGCAAGATACAAGAAAACACCATGCCATATAAACTATGATAATATAACAGAAAAGAAAGGATGCATGCAATCGGGTTCCTGATCAGTCTACTATGAATATGCAGTTTGAGAAACACTCCTTCGACGCACGAGCCCTGGCTGTAGATGGGATCGACATAGTTTTCGTAAAGGGCACCAGGGGCCTACGTCCATAACGTTCAAAGATCGTCAGAGGGCATAATTTGCAAGGGCTACGTCCATAACGCTCTAGAAAACGTCAGAGGGCACCTGGGGCCTGCGTCTTCGGAGGAGCGCACATAATCAGGGAACTGCAAAGAAGCCCATATGTTAGGTATTGTTCTTCCCATCCAATGCATAGTATCATCATCTCTATGACTGATATGAACCTCTAGTAACTGCCAAGTCTTCTAACATGCAACTCTATTGGCATTTACTCCTATCCGTCGCACGCTCCATACGTATCGGTGGCCAACTGACTACGCGGTTACGTGTCCTACATGCGACTCACAATATTTGATAAAGCAAGTGTTAAGGCCGTATGAGATATACCAATACCTCAATAACAATGGTTGGTTATTAGGCTAAGTCAATGCAAGAGAGTATAAATAAAGCGAGAAGACGACTGATAAAGTCGCTTGTACCCAAGTGTGACTTGGACGCACAATTTTATAATAACAACAAATAAGAAATGCTAAAAATAACAACTGAAAATAAGAATATATAAATCACAGAGTAAGGTGGCAAGGTATCTTGCCTGGTTGTACGAAGGTGGCAAGTCCAAGAATCACAATGTCAGCAAAAGAATGTCACAATAACCAAACGACTCCGGATGCTGAAACAACATCAAGAACGTACTCGTAATAAGTGATATATCTAGGAAACGCCTGTCTAAAAGTTAAATTCTGGAACAGGAGCAAAATCATAATTTCGTGTCAAAAAGATGTCCGTCGTTGGACCCGTTTTGCACCAAAATATGTGCCAATGTCTATGGTCTCTAAAGTCATCAAACTATATGTCTACAGATCCGGTTTGAGAAGACGAACCCAATGGTATGTCCAATTTTGGATTTCGATGAGCCGTGCACAAAATCGCCCGTTGGAACGGATTGCGAGCCCGCCAATTTGGCGTTCCGGTCAAACTTCTCAGAATCGGACCAAACTTGGCATACAGGACCAAAAAAATGATACGGTCCTGACGGCACAAGTTTTATATCGATCCGACGACAATACACGAAGTTATGGTCAACTTTGCAAAATATCGATACATGGGTATCTTGACGGATACGAACTGATTTCGTCGCGTACGACAACGAAATTAAGTTCCGTTAGTTTCCACACGTCAGCAACATCCATACACGCCTTATGATGCGTATAGTGCACGATTACATCGCCCGATTGGTCGGAACGTACGTCGTATCGAAGAAAGTTTCAGAATTTTATATATTTTTAAGACAATTTCTTGTCCCACTTCATCATCAAATAACTTTTTACACATTAATCAAAATGTTGGTCCAATAGGTGCGTTGCGATCTCGGTTATATTGCCTTTGACAGTTTTCAATTAGTTTTTACATAATTCTATTGTACAGGAAGAAAAGTGGCTATCTAGTTGGTGTTGTAAAACAGTTTTATACGTTACCGAAAAGTAATCTTTTCCCTAACTTGGCCTCGATTTTTCAAGTGAGTTAGATGGTCATGTCAAAATCCATCTAGAGGATCTTGAAGAGGGTCAAGTCTTCTTTTCAGAAAATCTACGGATCGAAAATCGGAGTTACGAGTAAAAAGTTATGCAGTTGGGAAGTAGGGTACCTTGAGTGGAAAAATTTCTCCGTAGATGACGAGGGACTGACTTTCGATGCTCCGTTTATTGTGTACACAACTCCGTTGCTGGTTAAACAAATTTATAGACAAAGAGGGGATGTTCTTCCATAATTTTTGTTTTGAGAGTCTAGGATTTTGAGGTCTGTGGGAAAAGTTATATATGCAACTAGTTTGGGCGAAACCTAATACTATTAGGCGTGCTATTAAAGCCAACTTGAGTTGGTGGGATTTTTCCCATAGGTTGGGTACTGCTTAGCAGCAGCGGAAATGAAAGGAGAAGGGGGGCGCCTACTTAAAGGGGGTGGGATGCTTTCTTTCTTTCTTTTTCTTTCTCATTTACTTAATACTCCTTTACTTTTTCATATAAAAATATTTTTCTTTTATTTCTTTTTAATCTCTAATTATTTAGTTTTAAATTCTTATTATTTTATTTTTAAATTCTAATTATTTATACCCCTAATATATTTCATACATCTTTGTGTACATTTATCAATATTACCATTTTATTTATTATTATTATTAATTAATTATCATTACGATTTGTTTATTTATTGTTTCAAATTAATCTCACGCACATAGTATATTTCGTAAATTGCCTTATGTAAAAAATTGTCTTATTTAATAATTAATTTAAATATTTAAAATTTTGGGATTTTATATCCTTTCCAACTTAAAGAAATTTCGTCCTCGAAGTTAAACTAAGGTAGGAGGTCGAATGCAGTGCAATGCAATGCAAGGTACTATAAGGATCTAACATATGCATGACATACCTTGGTTGTCAAACAATTACGGGTAGTAATTTTGGATGTCATTCTCGCACTCCCAAGTAGACTCTCCCGACGAGTGATGCTTCCATGCCACACGAACTAATGGTATAGATTGATTCCGCAACACCTTCACTCAACGATCAAGGATGCCTACTGGTTGCTCTTGATATGACAAACTCGGCCCAACTGTGATTTTGGAGTGATCGAGCACGTGACTGCTGTCTGCCACGTATCGCCTCAGCTGCGACACATGGAATACGTCATGTACGCCTTATAATGACGGTGGCAATGCCAATCTGTAGGCCACCTCTCCAATCCGTTCCAAGACGTCGAAAGGGCCGACGTATCTTGGACTCAACTTGCCACGTCCTCCGAATCGAATCGTGCCTCTCGTGGGTGATAACTTCAAGAAAACATGGTCGCCTTTCTTGAACTCCAAAGGTCGAAGATGATTGTTCGCCCACTGCTTCTGTCGATCCTGTGCTGCTCGCAGGTGGTCTTGTATCTTCTTTACCATCTCTACTATGCTCAAAATCAACTCGGGTCCAAATATCTGTCGCTCTCCGATTTTGCTCCAGCAGACAGGAGATCGATACTTCCTACCATACAATACTTCAAACGGAGCCATCTGAATGCTCGCTTAATAGCATTATTGTAAGAAAACTCCACAAGGTGAAGGTAGTCTTCCCATGATCCGCCAAAGTCACGCATACACGCTCTCAGCATATCCTCTAGCGTCTGAATCATACGCTCTGACTGGCCGTCTGTCTGTGGATGGTACGACGTGCTGAACTTCAAGCGTATACCCAAACTTCTTGTATACTCCTCCAAAAGTACGAGGTAAACCTCGAGTCACGGTCCGACACGATGCTAATTGGTACACCGTGTAGCTTCACTATTTGCTTCATATACATCTTCGCCAAAACTTCTGTGGACTGTCCCACTCTAAAAGGTAAGAAGTGGGCCAACTTGGTAAGTCTATCAACAATCACCCATACCGCATCTCGTCTGCTAGGACTCCGAAGAAATCCTGTGACGAAGTCCATCGAAATGTGCTCCCACTTCCACTCGAAAATGGGTAGCGACTATAATATTCGGTCGTCCTCTGGTGCTTGGCCTTCACTTGTTGGCATACCAAACACTTGGCCATGAAACGAGCTACTCCCGCTTCATTTCGTGCCACCAATAATATTGCCGTAAGTCCCGGTACGTCTTAGTTCCTCCGAGATGAATAGAGTAAGTCAAACTGTGTGCTTCTGCCATCAACTCCTGCCGTAGCTCTCCATTAGGAACATAAATACGATCACCACATCGCAGTGTCCCATCGGGATGAATCCTCAATCCCGTATGCTCTCCTGCTTCAGTCCTTTCTCTAAGTCGTCGAAATCTAGCATCTGTGGGCAATGTCGTCTTGATCCTCTTTACTAATGATGACTGCACTTGGAGATTAGCTAATATGCCATCTGCTCCGGACAATACTACCTCAATAACGAGCTACTGCAAGTCTCTAATCAACTCCTTCTACGTCGACAAGAAGTGTGCCATGGGCTTACGGCTTAATGCGTCTGCCACGACATTAGCCTTGCCCGGATGATAATATAGCTCGATCTTATAATCCTTCATTAACTCCAACCAACGTCGCTGTCGCATATTCAACTCTTTTTGTGTGAACACGTACTTGAGGCTCTTATGATCAGTGTAGATATCAACCTTCTCGCCGTACAAGTAGTGCCTCCATAGCTTCAAAGCAAAGATAACCGTTGCGAGCTCTAGATCGTGGGTCGGATAGTTATTCTCGTGTACTCTCAACTGTCTCTATGCATATGCCACTACACGACCATGCTGCATCAAAACGCATCCTAATCCCTTCCCGGATGCATCACTGTAGATGACAAATCCTTCCGGGCCCGATGGTAGTGTCAGAATGGGTGTTGTGGTCAAGCGCTTCTTTAATTCATCAAAAGCGGTTTGACACTCATCTATCCATAAAAACTCCTCATCCTTGTAAGTTAGTCGAGTCATAGGCCCCGCTATTCGAGAGAAATCTTCTACGAACCTTCGGTAATAACCTGCAAGTCTAAGAAAAATTTTTATCTTGAAAGCTGATGTGGGAGCGGGCCATGCCTTGACTGCTGTGATCTTTTTCGGATCCACTGATATGCCGTCGCCAGTAATAATGTGTCCAAGAAATGATACCTCCTTGTGAAAGAATTCATACTTGCTAAGCTTCGTGCAGAGTCGTTCATTCCTCAATGTTTCCAAAACAATCCGTAGATGCTGCTCATGCTCCTCTTGACTTTTGGTGTAAATCAAAATATCATCTATGAAAATGACTACAAATTTGTCCAAGTACTGGTGAAAGATCTTGTTCATTAAATTCATAAAAACTACGGGAGCGTTGGTCAAACCGAAAGGCATGACCAAGAACTCGTAGTGTCCATACCTCGATCGAAAGGCCGTCTTGTCTTCCTTTCGAACCTTCAGTTGGTGATAGCTCAATCGTAAGTCAATCTTGATGAATACTTTTGCTCCACTCAGTTGATTAAATAGATCGTCTATACGCGACAATAGATACTTGTTCTTCACCGTCACTGCATTCAAAGCCCAGTAGTCGATGCACATGCACACTGTCCCGTCTTTCTTAGGCACAAAAAGAACGGACGCTCCCCATGGTGACGCACTGGCACGAATAAAGCCTTTCTCTAATAAGTCGTCAATCTGCGTCTTCATCTCTACCGACTCCTTGGGTGCCAGACGGTATACTCGAGATGAAATAGGCTCGGCTCCGGGAATAAGATCAATAGAAAACTCAATACCTCGGTCAGGTGGCAGTCCTGGCAAATCCTCGGGGAATACATCCTTGAACTCGGTGATGACAGGGTGCTGAGGGGTGTCCTGCATCATCATATGAGTCACCAAGGTGGGTGCAACACAACTCTCTCCTTCTTCCTTGGGGAACTCGAACTCTGTTGCATTTGGTGGTCTAAAGACAATACTGCCCCTATGGCAGTCTATAAGAGCAAAATGCTGGCTCAACCAGTCCATTCTGAGAACCACGTCGAATGTAGGCATAGAAAATACAAGAAGTCGTGCCTTCATCTCTCTACCACATATCACTACAGGACACAGTCTACAAACACCACTAACAGGTACAAATCCTCCTCCAGTAAGGATTCTAATATTTTTAGATAAGGGTGTGATGGGAATGCTGTGTCTAGTGGCAAAACTAGTGGCTACGAATGAATGAGTGGCTCCAGTGTCAAATAATATAATGGCAGAAATAAAGCAACTAAAACCATACCTGCCATGACCTCTACCTCTGTCTCTATATCCTCAATAGCAAGTGAGAATGCCTGCCCATTATTCTGTCCTGGGCCCTGAGCTCTGGCCTTGTTGTACTGTATCTTGAAAAAGCAATGGTGGGCAAGGTGCTCCTGCTACGGGCCGTGGTGCTGGAAGAGCTGGGGCTGTAGGCCTCGGGTTCTACCGTGCATATACTATCGCCTGTTGCTCCGGACAGTCCTTGAGCATGTGCTTATTGGATCCACATCTCAAGCACAATCCAAGGCGAGTCCTGCAGTCGTTCTGGAGATGTCCTTACTTTTCGTAGTAATGGCAAATGGGCTTTTGATAAGGTGAGGGCCTCTGCTGGTGCTGTCATGTGGGCCTCCTAATAGGTCCTCCCTGAGTAGCTCGGGCTGGTGTAATTGCTGGTGTATGGCGTCTCGATGTCTGTTGCTGCTCCTTACGAAGAATATCCTGAGCACGAGCTTCTTCCAAGACAGCTGAATGGGAGACTTGAGACTGGGTAGTCGTATAAGACTTAAGCTCTGGTACAAGCCCCTGATGAAATCTTCTTACCTTCTCTAACTTTGTCGGGATCAATCCCGCACCAAATCTACTCAGGCGATTGAACTCTGAGTCATACTCATCAACTGTCATATTTTCTTGCTTCAGATGAAGGAACTGGTCATAGTGACCATCTCAAACATGAATGGGGAAGAATCTCTCATAGAATAGATCATAGAATTGCTTCCAGGTGATCCCAGTGCCTAATCGTCTCTCTTTCGCCTTCCACCAGTGGTGGGCATTATCCTCTAATAGTAGGTCCACTGCTGTCATCCAATCTCGAGCTGGCAACTGGGATGCCTTCAGTAGCTTCTCCGTACTAATGAGCCATTATGATACCTCTAGTGGCTTCTCTATTCCTCTGAAGGCCTTGGGGTTCATGTTTGTGAAGTTCTTGATAGAGCCTTCATAAGGATGCAGAGCCGATACCGACGCTGGTACTGGTACTGGAGGTAGAGGTTGTAATGCCCCGTTCCGTGCGTGGCATTTGGTTGGCTTGTTAGATGGGATCAGAATGTTGGACCGTGACTTGTGTTGGAGATCAAGAAAGTTGAGACTGATGCAGTCTCTCTTAGCTGGCTAGACGGATTAAGTGTTGGAATGTGGCTCGCTGGTGGAGCTACGCTTAGGGGGAATGTGTGCAACCAGAATAAGAAGACCCTTTTATGCAGGCAAGTGGAACTGTCCTCCTTCCTCCTTATTCCTGCATGCTTAATAAATGGAATAACGTGATGCTATGAATATGTCCCTAATGTCTCTTACCTTGAATGTTGAATAATTGTGATGCGATGCTTTAGTTGCTAAATCGATAGAGATGCATATGCTGGAAATTATTGAATGAATAACACATGAACTTTGAATTTGCTGAACGAATCACACTCGAACTACTAATGTAACATGATGCCCGAGAATGAATCAATAATGTCCCTTATGCTTAATGTTGATGAAATGAATGAATCACTTGAATAATGAGATACTGCATGAATGATACATGAGAAAAAGAATTGAATATGCTATTGTTCCTATGAAATGAATGAAATGCTACAGGTCCCTTCAAAATGAATGAATGCTGTTGTTCCTCCTTAGAAGGAACGTAATGAGAAATGTTACAATGAAACAAACAATGAGAATTGATGAGGCTAGGGATCGTTGAGATCACCAAATACAATGATGGTAATGTTGGGAATGAATAAGTCATTGAATATGACTTGAATGAGATGAATGATGATGCACTGTTGTCTTTACTTCAATATTTTACCATGCATTTTATGTTCACGATTGAGTCGGACACGTATTCGCATGGTCATAGGACAACTTATGCATAAGAGATGGGGATATGTTTTCTCGGACGGTACCCCGGGACGTTAGGGCGACCGATCCGGCCTAGGAGGAAACATTGGCGTGCTAGTAGGGGCACGGGTTTTGCGAGGCATCCTTTGGGGCTAGCTACCTTCTCTGGAGTCATCGTATTACCGATGAAGACCTATATGGCAACGTCCGTATGGTTAAACACCAGTGACCATGTAGTCAGGATGCATGCTAATGAATATTTTGTGCAGGCAGAGTAAGTATGTCTGCTAACCTGTATTCGATGTAGGTACGAGGGAGTTGGCTATCGGTAAGAAATCACTTAAATGTGATAACTCAATATATGTGTTGGTTTAGCTTGCGTGCTTAATATACCAAGTAAATGAAGCTGTGTGTAGTCCTTCAATATGAGAACCTGTTTAACATGTTAATTTTAGTATGCTTGAAAGATGCCATGCTATAATATTGCTCAAACAGGACATACATGCTAAGTGATGCTTAAAATGAGAATTGTCACTACATGTTTAAGATGTTAATGTTAACGATGCCTCAATGATGCCTTTGCATGACAACACCAAGAATGCTATAATGATATATCCACATGAATATGGCTAAGAATATGTTTACATGCTTCACTATGATTATTGCCCATGAACTATAAACTGATGCTAGGTCCCGATTAGAAAGATCATTCTAATAAATGCTTGCTAAAATCGACCAGTTAGTGTTGGTTTAGGCGAGTGGGTTGGATTTTGCTCGCCAGTACATAGATGATGTGTTGACCCACATTTTGTGGGTAGGTGCTCGTGCTTGGAATATTCTACACACGAAGATTGGCTTGATTGGTCCCGCGACATCAAAGATTTGTTGGGCATACAGAAGCTCTCCTTGTAAAAGATCATGTCTTCTATTTATAAAGGGCATAATGTATGGAACATTGTAATCAGTTATACCAGTGAGTTTTATTCCAAATCAGTATATCGAGTTATAATCCAATGTATCAAAGCATCAAATATAAGCTGTATAGCATTGTTCAGTTGGCTTTCAATGTAAAGTGAGATATATTGTAAGCATTATACTTTAATACAAGTCTTATACTCTTATTCAATTATCAATAAAGAGAATAAAGTTCTGTATATCTCTGTGAGACTTCAAGTTATCCTGTTATCTCTGCTGCTATAAAGAAACTGATGTGTTTCTATTCAATAAGAAAGATTGTCCTTATTAACTTCAATTTGTCTGCTTCTGCCGCTGCGATGTGTTCCTGTTTGAAGATAATTGATTATGTACCATCTTTGCCTTGTACAAGTACAATACCAGATTTGTACGACATCACGTCTAAGTGAGGATGATCGATTCCAAGAGATAAAATATGTGAATAAATGACTCTACGAATCGGGGCGTGACAGAGGTGGAGGTCTAGCCAAGGCTGCCATCATAGTCTGTCTCATCAGCTTAGTCTGCTGCCACTGAGCTTGCATCATGGCATACATAAACTGGAAAATAGGGCTCCTATCAGTTGGTAGTGGAGGCATCTGCGGTCCCGACTATGGTCGAAACTGCTGAGGGAATGGTGTTGGTGGAGGCAGTGGTACATTCCCTTCCGAGGGCACGGTAGTGGTTTGTCCAGCCTGGCTGACTGGAGGTGTTGCGATCTCCGGGTGCACCATCGTTGGTGTCGTAGTAGGCTACGATTGTCTTGGCTGGTATGGTGTCACCGGAGTCATTGGAGGATTTTGTCCCTCCGGGGTAGCCTCTTCACCAGATGTGAGGGCCAAGGCAGAAGTACGTCCGCTTCTGAGATTCATATTGTTGGCACGAGGAAGAATAGGACGATATTAGAAAAGGTTAGATATAAGGTAAATCAAATAATCAAGGAAGTTTCGAAAAGGTTGGAAGTCAAGGAGGTAGTAGTTCTGGATGAGATACTATTCCTATTCCTATATGCAGGCTTGTTGGGCATAGTCATGTAACCCAACAATATTTTCTGACATGCATGGGCCAGCACAAAAACATTTAACGCCCCAGTCCCAAAGTACATAGGACCGAGTATGCGAACATACCAGCTGCACATATATGAAGAATACTCCAATATATAGAATCCTCGTATACGTACATAAGCTGTATAATAAATCATCATATGCCAAAATAATATAATCTAATCTCATCACAGCTCAACACAGAAGATAATAAATTCTAGATAATAAATGAGTATATCAAAAGATAGCTGGGTGAACATACTCACTCCAAACAGCTATAAAATAGTCTCATAAGATCAGAGTCCAACCTCCACAAAATAGAAAGTAAAAAGATGTAAAAATGTCCACTAAAATCTCTCAAGGAAATTAATAAGCTAGAAGTCAACAGGAGATGCCTCGTCATCAAAGTAGGATGGATCCAGAGCCGCTTCGTACTCCTGCGAGAAGTCGTCTAATCCTGGATAGATAACCAGGCCCTCAGAGGGATGTAGCACGATACAAGAAAATACTATGCCATATAAACTGTGATAATATAACATAAAATAAAGGATGCATGCAATCGGGTTCCTGACTAGTCTACTGTGAATATGCAGTTTGAGAAACAATTCTTCAATGCATGAGCCCTGGCTGTAGATGGGATCGGCATAGTTCCCATAAAGGGCACCAGGGGCCTACGTCCATAACGTCCGAAGATCGTCAGAGGGCATCATGTACAAGGGCTACGTCCAAAATGCTCTGGAAAGCGTCAGAGGGCACCTGGGGCCTGCGTCTCCGGAGGAGCGCACAGGTAATCAGGGAAGTGCAAAGAAGCCCATACGTCAGGTATTGTTTTCCCCATCCAATGCCTAGTATCATCATCTCCATGACTGATATGAACCTCTAGTAACCGCCAAGTCTTCTAACATGCAATTCTATTGGCAGTTACTCCTATCCGTCGCACGCTCCATACGTATCGATGGCCAGCTGACTACAAGGTTATATATCCTACATGTGACTCACAACACGTGGTAAAGCAACTGTTAAGGCCGTATGAGATATACCAATATCTTATCAACAATGGGTGGTCACTAGACTAAGTCAATGCAAGAGAAATAAACAAAAACAAGAAAACGACTGACGGAGTCGCTTGCACCCAAGTGTAACTTGGACGCACAGCTTTATAATAACAACAAATAAGAAATGCTGAAAATAACAACTAAAAATAAGAATATGTAAATTGCAGAGTAATGTGGCAAGGTATTTTGCCAGGTGGTGCGAAGGTGGCAAGTTCAAGAATCACAATGTCAGCAAAAGAATGTCACAATCTCCAAACGACTCCGGATGCTGAAACAAACATCAAGAACGTACTCAAAATAAGTGATATACCTAGGAAATGCCTGGCCAAAAGTCAAATTCTAGAACATGGGCAAAATCATAATTTTGGGTCAAATCGATGTCCGTCGTTGGACCCGTTTTGCACCGAAATGCTTGCCAATGTCTATGGTCTCTAAAGTCATCAAACTATATGTCTACGGATCTGGTTTGAGAAGACGAACCCAACGGTATGTCCAAATTTGGATTTTGATGAACTGCATGTCTACGGATCTGGTTTGAGAAGACAAACCCAACGGTATTTCCAACTTTGGATTTCGATGAGCCGTGCACAAAATCGACCGTTGAAGCGGGTTGCGGGCCCGCCAATTTGGTGTTCCGGTCAACCTTCTCAGAATCAGATCAAATATGGCAAAGAGGACCAAAAAAATTATACGGTCTTGATGGCGCAAGTTTCATGTCGATCTGACGACTATACACGAAGTTATGGTCAAGTTTACAAAATATCGATACGGGGGTATCTTGGCGGATACGTACTAATTTCGTTGCGCACGCACAATGAAATCAAGTTCCATCAGTTTCTACACGTCAGCAACATCTATACGCGTCTTTCGATGCGTATAGTACGCAACCATGTCGCCCGGTTGGTCAGAACGTACGCCGTATCTGAGAAAGTTTCAGAATTTTATATATTTTTAAGACAATTTCTCCTCCCACTTCATCATCAAATAACTTTTTACACACTAATCGAAACGTCGATCCAACAGGTGCGTTGCGATCTCGGTTATGTTGTCTTTGACAGTTTTCAATTAGTTTTTACAGAATTATATTATACAGGAAGAAAAGTGGTTGTCCAGTTGGTGTTTCAAAACAGTTTTATACGTTACAAAAAAGTAATTTTTTCCCTAACTTGGCCTCGATTTTTCGAGCAAGTTAGATGGTCATGTCAAAATCCATCTAGCTGATCTCGAAGAGGGTCAAGTCTTCTTTCCAAAAAATCTTACGGATCGAAAATCGGAGGTACGAGTAAAAAGTTATGCAGTCGGAAAGTAGGGTACCTTGAGTGGAAAAATTTCTCCATGGATGACGAGGGGCTGACTTTCGATGCTCCATTCGTTGTATACACAACTCCGTTGCTGGTGAAACAAATTTGTAGACGAAGAGGGATGTTCTGCCACAATTTTCGTTTTGAGAGTCTAGGGTTTTGAGGTCTGTGGAAGAAGTTATATATGCAACAAGTTTGGGCGAAACCTAATACTATTAGGCGTGCTATTAAAGCCAACTTGAGTTGGTGGGCTTTTGCCCACGGGTTGGGTACTGCTCAGCAGCAGCGGAAATGAAAAGAGAAGGGGGCCCACTTAAATGGTGTGGGATGCTTTTTTTTTTCTTTTTTTTCTTTCTCATTTACTTAATACTCCTTTACTTTTTCATATAAAAATATTTTTCTTTTATTTCTTTTTAATCTCTAATTATTTAGTTTTAAATTCTTATTATTTCTTTTTAAATTCTAATTATTTATACCCCTAATATATTTCATACATCTTTGTGTACATTTATCAATATTACCATTTTATTTATTATTATTATTATTAATTATCATTACGATTTGTTTATTTATTGTTTTAAATTAATCTCACACACATAGTATATTTCGTAAAATGCCTTATGTAAAAAAAATTTATCTTATTTAATAATTAATTTAAATATTTAACATTTTGGGATTTTATAGATCCACAAGCTCTACTGGGTTGGACGAGCTTTAGTGCCTCACTTAAAATTTTTCTGTCTCCTTGCTTTCTGAAAAGGATGCCCACAACGTGGGTCAGCACACATCATGTACTGGCGAGCGGCTTTAGGTCGAACTCGCAAATATCTGCACTAAGTTAACTTGTGAAGCTAATATTTTACTAGTGATCTTTCTACTTGTCTAGGTTCTTTTTAACAATTCATAAGAAGCATAAACAGTAGAAATCATTTACAGAATCTTACCTACCGTCGACAGTCATTCCTGTACAAGACATGTTAGCACAATTTGCATAACAAATAACTTATGTTTCATTCTTGCAGATACTGAAGTTCATCATTAGGAACATGCATGTGGCCTATCTACATGATGGTCCACGGGGTCATTTCCCGTGATTAGCCGCTGTGACTCTTGGGTTCAGCTCGTCGCTAAGGACTCAACACCCCCCTGATCGCGAGGTCTCTTTTATCTCAGGGTGCCTTAATCTGTTCTAGGCCGGGTGGTTCGGGGTGCCCTTAGAATCCACCCGAGAGACGATACGTTGTATTCAAGTTGTCCGAGACCAATGCATTCTCCATCCTTTCTATCAGATGTAACAGATTTTGTTTACTGGCCGTGATGCGTTCATTTCATGTCTTATGTGACACGTTCATTTCGTACCTTACCTCTTATTCATCTCAACATATACGAGTTGTCTGTCCATGTCTATATTTTATAGCATACTAGCAACAGAGCGTATGATCATTCATTTGAAACAGATGATTAGTAGCGCATGATCAAGCATTCAACTCATTTCATTTATCTTCTCTTATATTTTATTATTGTGGTATCGTTGATCATAGGGATGAGGCAACAGAGTGGACTAGAGATCATTTTTATTAGGGCGTACAGATAAATGTTTGCCCGGTTGAAGCAACTCACAGAGATTGAATCTTATTTTGAGAGAGCGAGGGACTTCACGTGCCGTTCACGCTCTATCTATGCATTGGCACCAATCCTCCTGTATTGGCACCAATATTCGATTAGCATACTTCGATCTATGTCTCTCAAGATTCAGAATGAATGCGCAATGCGACTGTTTGCCATTGATTATAAAAGAACAGAACAATTATATGGGAGGACTGGACTTTTACTTCACAATACAAACTCGCACGTACAAAGAAAGTCTAGGGACGAAAACCTAGGTATAGCAATCTAAGTACGATTGTTTATTTTTTATTCTGGAGGGTGACGGTAGAGGCTCGGAAAAGCGACGGCCGCTCTGCCTTACTCCTTGGACGATCAGACGTAGCCTTGGCTCCGGTGAAGAACTGCTCTCAAGATGGAAAGACTCTTCTGTGCACGCCTTTATCTCTCTGTGTCCAGCCGGGTGGAGAGGATCTCTTTTGCAAGAGAATGGCATCTTGCTATATTTTTTTCGATTTTGGATCGAGGATCTGGGCTCTTTTGCAAGGGAATGGCACCTTGCTATTTATAGGATTGGGGTATGATCATTAGGGTTTGCAATGATTGTCCCTTGAAAAGTCGGCGGTCAATCATCTGGGCCATTAATTGTGATTGCATTACATCTGGGCTATTGACTCTTGATTGTGCCAAATCTGTATGGTCAATTAATGCTGATTGTCATGAATCTTTGAAAGCTCGGATCTCCCGCCACGTGTTCAATTTGCTTTAATTATAACAAATCTGATTTGATTTGAGTAATAATGACGATTGTATTAAATATAGTTGTCAGGATTTGCGAGCAGCCATAGCCATGAGGGGATAAGACAACCACGTGTCTCAACTTGTCATGAGTGGGATGTCTTGACGGAGCTGCATGAACGCATTTTCTAAGTGATCCACATACGGGTGGCCCCCATGATCCTAGCCGTATGAAGCTAGCGGTCGCATAAAGGTAGTAGCCGCATGAAGTGGGTAGCCGCATGAAGGAGTAGCCGCATGAAGCGGGCAGCCGCACGAAGCGGACAGCCGTATGAAGCGGGCAGCCGCATGAAGCGGACAGCCGCATGAAGCGGGCAACCGCATGAAAATTGACATCCACATAGGGATGGCAGCTGCATGGAGTGGACAGCCGCATGGGGGTGCTTGGGACTTGATGGATCCTGTTAGAAAGATTTTCTTCTTTTCCCGAGGAGCACGCCATCATCATTCCAGCTTTTATGTCAGAGCTGTCATTCATTGTGCCAGAGCAGTCGTCAGAGCAATTAATTAGGAGGCGACTTTATGGCCGGCTGTAGAGAAGAACTGTTCAGGGCTACGTGGCACTTTTCTGAGCCGCATAGGGCTACCCGAGCCGCATGAGGCTCTAAAAGACTTTGATCCACATAAGTCATTAATGGATTTTTTGAGCCGCATATGGAGCCTTCTGTCGGAGCCGCATGGGCCTTTCTCTGTTCTTTTCCATGCTTCTACAGCGACGAAAGCGAACAATAAAAACTAATTATCGAAAACTAACACGAAAATGCATTCATCAAAACCAAGCAACGAAAGAAAGCATCCAACAAAACTATTGGATTCATTTCAATAGAAGCCGATCCATTAATTGGAAAGGTTTATTACATTTCATCCGTGATCAAACGATACCGACAAAGGTTTTCCTAAATACTCAGTTCAAGACTGAGTCAGCAAGCCTTGGGTATTACATAGTAGACCGCGAGGAACGGGGCACTATATAATATAACCCACTGAGAAAAAGTTTTGTCCTCAAAACTTAAAGAATAAGCTCACCCCCGTTATTATTGCATTCCGGATCAAGTAAGGTGGACATGATGAAAATACGAGCATTTTCCATCTGTTGATTGCGCGAGTTGTCCCGAATCGGCGGTGGGTCTCTCAGTAGCCCACGCTCTTCAATATCGTTTAGGTTTCTTTTTGGACAGTTCCTGAGAACGTGGCCTTGTTGACTATTGAAGCAAGCCTTGTTAGCGGAACGAAACTCCTCTTTAGTGTGCTCCCGTATGCCGTAGTGCCCGTATTGTACTCCTTTTGCATAATAATAGTCATTTTTTATAAGCCCCCTTCGACCGCAGTAGGTATACACCATTTCATTTTAGAGTTCCCTATCGGCCTTCTTTCACCATCAAAGTACCTCTTTTCACAGTGGTTGTGCCCAGTCTGAGCTTTTACTGGTGCACTCTTCAGCTTAAATTGCTCCACCTGAATTGTCGCCTCGAAGGCCTTGCTATATGAATCACACTCTTGGTTCAGAACACTCTCCTGCATGTTATCGTTCAGGCCTTGAATGAACCGATTCATAGCAACATCCTTATTTGGAATCATTATACTAGCAAACGTTGCCAGCTTAGCAAATTCAAATTCATAGTCCTCTACGGACATGCTCTCATACTTCAGTGCCATGAATTCGTTATCCATCTTTTGACGGATGGCAGAAGGCAGATATTGTTCCAGGAACGCCTTCTTAAACGAGGCCCGAGAAATCTTTTCACCCCTAGCAGTCGCGAGAAGTGCTGGCCTTTTTGCTTTCCACCAATCTTTTGCTCGCAGTCGTAGTAGCAAAGCATCACAAACTATATTCTTGCTACTCGGAACTCCCACGAATGTGAACAGACTCTCTATTTTATCGATCCAGTCCACCACCTTATCTGGTAACGTCCTGCCCTCAAATTCTGGAGGTTTTACATCCAATAAGTCCTTTGGCTTAAAGGAAGAGTGCCTGTGCGCCGGCTGGGGTTCGTCACCATCCACGGGTTCAATCTTGGGTGTTCCCGTCGGTTTGGTCGCTGTGGTGGTATCTCGATTACCCGCTAGCGAAGTTACGAGCTGGGCCAATGCATCCAGCTGCTTCTGTTGAGCCTTCATTTGGGCCTATTGTATCTGGCTACGCTCCTCGACATCCTGTCGCTGTAGTTCCATTGTGGCCATGATCCTCTCTATCGGGTCGGTCGAGCCAGATGGTCAAGGAGGAACCATTCTCTACAAAAGAGTATAAGTTATGTCAGTCTTATAAAATATTATAGACTTATTATATGGGGCATTGGTTTTCCATAACTCAAAATCAGGACCTTTTTGAAAGCCATCAACATACTTTATATACTTTTTGAAAATGATATTTAGAAGAGGCCAAGGACGTAAAGCCATGCTCTAATACCACTTTGTCACGCCCTGATCCCGCTAGGGTCATTCATCCTCGCTTTGATCCCTGCGAGATCATTCATCCTCGCTAAGACGTGATGCCGTGCAAGCCTAAGTTACGCTTGCATAAGGCCAGTACTTACACAAAACAACTAGACAAAGCAAAACATATGCACGCAACATATTTAATTGCAGAAAACCAAATATTGGATATAGAGATTTGAAATAAAAATACTTCATTCTATTGATACTTGATAGGATTACAAGGTACAAAGCTTGCGACTCAAATGCCATAATTTGATTGCATCTTTCTCTTTGAAACTCTTTTCAAAATAGCCACAATGTTCATACATCATATCCCTTTATTACATGCTCAAAATGTAAAAACACCTTCAAAGGAAAAGCTTGCAACTTGACTGGAAATGGAAAATAGCTACGAGGCGATCCACAAGCTCTACTGGGCTAGACGAGCTTTAGTGCCTCACTTGAAATCCCTCTGTCTCCTTGCTTTCTGAAAAGGATGCCCACAACGTGGGTCAGCACACATCATGTACTAGCGAGCGGCTTTTGACCGAACTCGCAAATATTTGCACTAAGTCAACATGTGAAGCTAACATTTTACTAGTGATCTTTCTAGTTATCTAGGTTCTTTTTAACAATTCATAAGAAGCAAAAACCGTAAAAATTATTTGCAGAATCTTACCTATCGCCGACAGTCATCCCTGCACAAGACATGTTAGCATAATTTGCATAACAAATAACTTATGTTTTATTCTTGCAGATATTGAAGTTCATTATTAGGGTCATGCATGTGGCCTATCTACATGATGGTCCACGGGGTCATTTCTCGTGATTAGCCGCTGTGACTCTTGGTCCAGCTCGTCGCTAAGGACTCAACACCCCCTGATCATGAGGTCTCTTTTACCTCATGGTGCCCTAATCTCTTCTAGGCCGGGTGGTTCGGGGCACCCTAAGAATCCACCCGAGAGACGATACCTTGTATACAAGTTGTCCGAGACCAATGCATTCTCTATCCTTTCTATCAGATGTAAGAGATTTTATTTATTGGCCATGACGCGTTCATTTCACGTCTTATGTGACACGTTCATTTTGTGCCTTACCTGTTATTCATCTCAACATGTACGAGTTGTCTGTCCATGTCTACATTTTATAATATACTAGCAACAGAGCATATGATCATTCATTTGAAACAGATGTTTAGCAGCGCATGATCAAGCATTCAACTCATTTCATTTATCTTCTTCTATCTTTTGTTATTGTGGTATCGTTGATCATAGGGACGAGGCAACTGAGTGGACTAGAGATTATTTTTATTAGGGCGTACAGATAATGTTTACCCGGTTGAAGTAACTCACAGAGATTGAATCTTATTTTGAGAGAACAAGGGACTTCACGCGTCGATCACGCTCTGTCTATGCGTCCTCCTGCATTGGCACCAACATTCGGTTAGCATACTTCGGTCTCTTTCTCTCAAGATTCGGAACGAATGCGCAATGCGATGAAAGCAAATAATGAAAACCAATCATCGAAAACCAATACAAAAATGCATTCATCAAAACCAAGCAGCGAAAGAAAGCATCCAACAAAACACTTGGATTCATTTCAATATAAGCCGATTCATTAATTGGAAAGGTTCATTGCATTTCATCCGTGATCAAACGATACCGGCAAATGTTTCCCCAAATACTCAGTTCAAGACTGAGTTAGCAAGCCGTAGGTATTATATAGTGGACCGCGAGAAGCGGGGCACTATATATTCAATCATCACTACATCTAGTGCCCAAAATCCATATAGACATCAACTTTAGAGCATGCAGTTGAGCACAACACAGAGTTCAAATTAGGGAGTGTTGAGAACTTGCATTTTATAGCCTTATACATGACATCAACTTTTACATAGTCCCCAGTCGACACAAACCTGGATGGTCATATATTTAGTGTCAAAAAACCGAAGCTAAATGCACACATGCACTTAAATTGCAGAATTCATGTTATAGCCCAACTCAAGAGAAAAGATTAATAGAGCATAATTTCCTTCTCAATCATTCATGAAATAATGTATGTTTGCCTATTAATTTCAATAAGTTAATTGTAGAACAATATTGAACTATACTTAACCAAATAGTCCACACTTACCAACAGTCTCATAATTTGCATCTAACAGTGTGAATTTAGAACTGTGATTGGCAGGATGTATCATAGATATGGAAACAATGTGTGGTGTGAAGGGTCATATTAGTGACTTGACTTCCAAAATTATTTACAAAACTAGACTTTAAGATTATGTATAACATATTGGACAATTATAGAAAGCTCAGCTAAAATGCAACAAATTTCCCTATATATAGGAAGATTCCTATTTACAGTACTTCTTCCAAATGAGAAATATCCGAATGAGAAATATCCAAACTGAAATGTATTGAATAAGATGTTAGCTAATATTTATGATGATCAAGACTGGTGCCAAGTAATAAATAAGTCCAGAAGACATGCATATAACCTTCACTCTTCTACCATGAAGATAAACTTCACTCTTCTACCATACCGTTGCTATATGAGTAGGCATTCTTGTCCTCATCTTCTTGGTTGAACAAGAACATATATTTACGAAATGATATTGACCTTCCATTCTATGTATGAACAGGTATGGTCCACTTCACCACTTAGCTTCCTTTAGAAGTTGGGCCTTTGGGTTCATAGTTTTTGACTGATTAATGGTAATGCATGTTAATCTTGTGAATTCGCTCAATATAAATCGCATACCATTAAGTTAGTTGGTAAAAGTTGTTACCGGAAAGATAGTAAATTGTTAACTAGTTTACTAAAAAGAAGGGGAAGCACATCAAATAGAAAGGTATTGGAGAGGCTCTGGACTTGTCAAAATGTGTGGGGGAGAGATATTATATTTGGGAACTTAATATATTAAAGATTTTGCTAATATCTGGAAAGTTATTATGTTGAAGATTTAATATGAAACCAATAGAAAAAATGATATATAGACCTCGTAGCAGGAAGTCTAAGCCATATTTCAGCCACAGATCAAGATATATCAAGTATAAGTGTAAGGGTAGTAGTATTGGTATGCCTTTAAAAGTGTCGAACACTGACATAGACACAACTCTAGAAGTGTCTGCCACATAGCAGCAAGAGAAGATTATGCTTCAAAGGGATTGGTTCATATACTTTATGAGCCTTATGAAAGTAGAAACAGTAGCATATCCATTTTCTTAGCTAGCACCAAATATTAATGGGTGATTAAGAATATTTCTTTGGCTCGATATACAAGCAATTTTTACATTAACGGTTATGAAGGAATATAAATATTCATATAGTGTTCAAGACTTTGACCTTTCTGGTTTTCATGATGCATAGATTCAACCTACTAGCAATTTTGAGCGTATTGCATGTTCCATGATTAAAACATTCATTGTAATAGCAACATAATTACATAAAAAATTCATGTGGTATACATTGATATAATTAGATAATAAATTGAAGTCTTGGAAGATTTTGCTATACATAAAAAATAGCAGCTGAGATATAATGAAATGTGCATGGGCTGACCAACTGACCTCTCTGAACCACCATTTTGGTGGTTAGTATTTGATGGTGGAGTTTGATGCATATTGGCAGCCTCTTGACACAATTTCTGAAAGGAGGCTTATGTAAAGGAGAAAGCAGAAAATAACAAAAAAGCAATTGGCCAGTTTTTTTTCCGAAAATAAATTGGCCAGTTGATATGTTGACATTTAAAATAAATAAATTCACAAATTTCAACTCACATCAATAGATGGACTGAAACTCCAAAATTACATTCGGCCTTTTTGAGCTCCTAGGGGAGGATTCCCCTCCATTATCACTACACTGCAAAAAAAAAAGTAAACAACACAGAAAAAAGGGTGAAATGTTTTTGAAATAAAATAGAAACCAACTAATTGCACCATTATATGGATTATAATTTAAGTGGGTTCTAATGCTGCAGTACCTCTAATCAATGCACAGTAGAAAAGCTCAAAGTGGACTAAACATGAAGAAGATATCATAACTAGGCTTATTGATTTTATTCATGTGCATACTAGTTTGTAAATGAGGCCAGAGAGAAATATTATAATTTTAAAAAGGAAGAAAAGATAGGGGAGAATAAATACCAATACCAATAACTCAACAACAATGGTAAAACAAGTGTCAAGGCCGTATGAGATATACCAATACCTCAACAACAATGGTTGGTCACTAGGCTAAGTCAATGCAAGAGAGTATAAATAAAGCGAGAAGACGACTAATAAAGTCGCTTGCACCCAAGTGTGACTTGGAGGAACAGTTTTATAATATCAACAAATAAGAAATGCTAAAAATAACAACTGAGAATAAAAATATAATAATCACATAATAAGGTGGTAAGGTATCTTGCCTGGTGGTGCGAAGGTGGCAAGTCCAAGAATCACAATGTCAGCAACAGAATGTCACAATCTCCAAACAACTCCGGATGCTAAAACAAACATCAAGGACGTACTCGGTATAAGTGATATATCTAGGAAACGCATGTTCAAAAGTCTAACTCTGGAACAGGGGCAAAATCGTAATTTCGGGTCAAAACGATATCCACCGTTGGACTCGTTTTGCACTGAAACACGTGCCAAAGTCTACGTTCTCTAAAGTCTTTAAACTACATGTTTATGGATTCGATTTGAGGAGACGAACTCAACGCTATGTCCAATTTTGGATTTCGATGAGCCGTGCACAAAATCGTCCGTTGGAGGGTTACGGGCCCGCCAATTTGGCGTTCTGATCAATCTTCTCAGAATTGGACCAAACTTGTTATATAGGACCAAAAAATTGATACGGTCCCGATGGCGCAAGTTTCGTGTCGATCTGACGAACGTGCACGAAGTTATGGCCAAGTTTGCAAAACGTCGATACGGGGGTATCTCGACGGATACGTACTGATTTCGTCGCGCACGCACATCAAGATCGAGTTCCGTCAGTTATCACACGTCAGCAACATCCATACGCGTCTTTAGATGCATATAGTGCGCGACCACGTCTTCCGGTTTGTCGGAGCGCACGTCGTATCGGGAAAAATTTCCTATATTCAACCGTTTTAAAAACAATTTTTCTAAGATTTTCAATCCAAATTAACATGAAAAATAGTACAGTATAAGGAAAACTAATTAATGGGTTTTAATCTTGGTTATATTGGCTACATTTTTGTTCAGATCAAATTAAAAGAAATTCCAAATCCTGGAAGTTACCGGTCTTCAAAAATGGAGCTTTGTCATTGAAACTGTTCCTGAAGAACACCGGGTAGTGTGGATTTTTCTTGATTTTCTAGGGAAAATACTGGAAGAACTAGTGTATCTAAATTAAATCTAATTGTTAGGGTTCGAAGGTGGTCAAGTTGGCTACTAGTAGGAATTAATAGATCCGAATTTGATTAACCGAAGGGAAATAAAACATCATGCGAATATTGGTACCTGTCTACAACTTCGAACAGGGGGCTCCTCTGTCCCGGCGAGCTTTTTCGCTGATTGCAGGCAATTTCGGTGACGACAGGAGGCTCGTGGTGGTCGCAGGGGCTCCGAGGACGTTCGCCTGGGTTTGGATATGCTCTGGATCGAAGCACGAGGGGCTCGGAAGAATTTCTTAGGGTTTTTCGAGGAATTTTCATGGATGTGTCGAGTTTGTATACTCGCGATTAAATCCGATTTTTATTTGAATTCTTCCTGGGATTTTAACGTGATTTAAATTAGGATTTGGATTAGGATTGGAGGAGAATCTATGCTGGATTGAGTAGAAATTTTTTTGAAAAGTTTTGATAGAGATTTGATCAAATCTCTCTCTGGAACTTAAACTCTATCAAGCTCGAGCTCGGGTGGCTTGGGAAGATGAACAGTAGCGCTTGCTACTGTTCATGCAGGATATATATATATATATTTTTTACAAACATTTGTATATATATATATATATATATATATATATATATATATATATATATATATATATATATATATATATATATACACACACTCTTATATAAGAATTTATATTTAAATAAATACAAAATTTAATGCCACAATTTATAGATAAAAAAATAAATAAAAATTTCTAATATCATAAATATAGGAAAATAATCCTAAGAATTTAAACATATTTACTCAGGATAAATAATATATTACTACTAGGTATTATCAGCAGTGCATATATATATATATATATATATATATATATATATATATATATATATATATATATATATATATATATATATATATATATATATTTTTTTTTTTTTTTTTTTTTTTTGAAGCAATGGGTACTTGTGGCGAACTCGCCTCGACTGAGGCTCGAACTCCCGACCACTTGGGTCGCATGCATCTCTCTTAACCACTAGGCTAGAGGTCATAAATATATATATATAACATGCACTACCTTTTTTTCATAATCATATAAATTTCTCTAAAATACTATAAACTATATAATAAATCAATAATTACCCATATAAAATATAGGGGAGTTACATTTTTGCAAACAATTGTTTGCCTATTTTTAGGTTCCAACAAACACAAACCTTCTGATGGTTTGGTATGGTCATTATCTAGCAAAACATACTTGATATAAAAGAAAGTGATATTATCATACTTGAATCTTAGATTTCGTAAAACGTTGACCATACTTAAGAGAAAAAATCTACAATGTCAATGTAGGAGCCCAGACCTGGACCACTGACATGTGATGCTGAGATTTCTTGGTCGGGGGATCTGCCCCGCCTACTGGCGGAGGACGTCTTGAGGAGGACGCGTCACCAGGGGAAGTGTCGGCCGGAGAGGATGTCCCAGCTCATCGTAACAGCCCGTGGGCCATCAGCGCCAGCGTCGAGTCGGCGTCCTACTTCACGGAACGGGTACTGGTGGCGGGCTGCAGCCTGCGGAACACATCGAGGAGAAGGCAGTTTTTCACCCAGATCTAACAAAAGAGGGAAGGAATCCATTGCTCTTGAGCGTCCTAAATTTTAGGATCTTGAGAACGAAAAAACAAAATAGGGTTAGATCTACCTTCCCGAAGCCTTGAAGCTCTTTCTTTCTTTTCTCCTTCGTTGGATTTCATGACAAAAAAAAAAAAAAAAAAGGTTTGTGCTTTTCTTGGAGAGGGAAAGAATGAAAAGTAGGGTTTTAATTTGGGGGCAAACAAAATGTAAATTCCGCCAGAATTTTTTGCATTCACGGCATGCAAGTTGTGTCGTCTTTGATGTTAGACTTAGACGACACACTTTGCATGCCATGAATATTAAGATTCGCATATGCACGTTGTGATTAAAGTAAAAAGATGACATGTATAGATTATTCACGACATGCTTTAAATTGTGCGGTGTAAAACTATTATTTATGCCGTTCGTTCTTACGCACGCCATAATTTTAACTTTGTAAAAAGTTTTTTTTTTCTTGTAGTGTGTCTGTGATCCGGTGTTCCAATCCTGGCTCCTCCTATATGATATGTGGATCCCACCGATATAAAAACTAACAAAAAAAAATTCACA
Source organism: Iris pallida (assembly GCA_029216955.1). Taxonomy (NCBI): domain Eukaryota; kingdom Viridiplantae; phylum Streptophyta; class Magnoliopsida; order Asparagales; family Iridaceae; genus Iris; species Iris pallida. Next base: position 5,420,852 of record JANAVB010031218.1, read on the forward strand.
TATTATAGAGGGGGAATAAAATTGGAACACCGAATTAAGGATAACTGATATGGTCTCCATCTATAGACCCTTCCACTTTAAAGTGAGGACCACATGAGAAATTATTGGGTGGTCTGGCCTCACCACGTGGCAATGGTGAATGGTGAGCCCGGCCACTAATTTATTGACACTTGGTATAATATATTATATCACTACATTTTTCTTATTTTTTATGCCAAATATTATGCCAAGTGTCATGAAATTAGAGGCCGGACTCATCATTCACCATTGCCACATGGTAAGGTCGGACCGCACAATAATTTCTCCACATAAAAATCTGATGATGCAGGTCCCATAGTTCAGGACCGTGGGAGTAGGACTTGCCATATTCATTTAGAACACTTTCATAGGAAAGAGGAAATGATATACTAATTTGGGAATATAGATAAGGCTTATCATTTCCCGCTCCGTCTTCTGCACGTTGCACGTAGCTGCCTATCTGATCCTAGTTCTCTCACGGGTGAGGGGAGCACCCATCCTTCTGCTGCACATCCATACAAAAGACCCCTCTGATTGCCACTGTAGCCAGCCTGCAGAATTCCTCACAAACCAACGCACCCAAGGAGAGAGATATATATCAGGATGATTGGCTGGATCATGTTTTGAACAAGTGCAATGAACCACAGTCGGTATATTAATCAGTACTATAGTGTGGTATTTTTTTTTTCCATCCTTTTCTTGATTGGTAAATGCATGCATGCATGCAATCATTGCTTGCATGTGTTTAACAGAAGTAAGTGGTAATGGAGTTGAGCATGTGATTGGAGGAGAGAATAGGTTGTGGTGGGTTGGTGAAGCTAATAATGATTGAAAGATCTCATATATGATTGGATTCCAGTATGGTACAAGTAGAGGAAGAGCAACACTGGACAACAACTAACTAATTATTGATTGCTCTCTGCGGGCGGGATTGTTTATTTATGACATGCTAATTATCTTATAATTGAATGCATATTATATATATCAATTATGCTATTTGGCTCTCAAAATATTTGGGTGATACCATCTTCCATTATGTGATATCTGACATGGCAGATGACATGACAAATTTTAATACAAAAAATTAATTACCCAATTTTTTTAAATATTAACGTTAATGTTAATATTAATATTAATATTAATATTAATGTTAATTTTAATATTAATATTAATGTTAATATTAATATTAATTAATGTTAATTTAATATTAAATTATTTATTTACGATTAATTTTAATTTTAATATTAATTTTATTGTTTAATTTTGCCATATCAGCTGCCATGTCAGCAACCATGTAATATGCCACATAATAGGAGATGGTACCATCCAAATTTTTTGGGAGCCAAATTGCATTTATATATATATATATATATATATATATATATATATATATATATATATATATATATATATCAAAAGATCGGTCCGCAAAGTCTTGCCAAACCTCCGTCCTCCCTGTACCATCGGATCGGGAGTTCCTTCAAAGTCCCGTTCCCCTGCACCATCGGATCGGGGGCCCACGAGGAACCCCGCACGCGTCCGCTCGATCCAACGGTCGAGGATGACGGGGCTCCACGGACGGGGCTCCGGCCCGATAAAAGTACTGGTGCGGGCTTTCGGGTCGAGCCTGATGCGATGAGATTCAAGTATGAGTACGGACCTTCGGACCGATTTTGTAAGCCTTCGGGCCAGGAGTCTGTAACACAATTACATGTTCCGTATATATATATATATATATATATATATATATATATATATATATATATATATATATATATATATATATATATATATATATATCGGACGGAGTTCGAGCCCCCACGGGGGATATATATATATATATATATCGGACGGAGTTCCGGTGAGGTTGTCGATTGTTCATGGTGTAGGGACACGACAGGGGAGGAGGAGTCTGTGGAGGCACCTTCTAGACGTCCAAGCCAGGGGCACTGCCATGTCCTGGGCGGTGGGCGGGGACTTCAATAGCATTGCTTCTTCGGATGAGAAATTTGGTGGACGACCTCCTGACACGAGGGCTATTGCGGACTTTCTCGACTTTCAGTTGGCTGCCGGGCTCTCTGATGTTGGTTTCAGAGGTAGCATCTTTACTTGGGTGAACGGGCAGACGGGACTTGATCGTCAGGGATCCCGCCTTGATAGGCTACTCGTGACGGGTAGTTGGATGGATGGAGTGCAAGTTTCTTGCGAGCACCTTAATCGGGCAGAATCTGACCATTCTCCGCTTTTGATTTTCTGCCATCCAGCTTCTTCTCCTCTGCGAAGAGGCTTCCGTTTTCTTGACTTTTGGACTTCTCATCCGGATTTTCTTACGATTGTGGATCGGGCGTGGAATTCATGCTGGCATTATGATGCACTTGAGCGGTTGGGTATGCGATTGAGGGCGACGGGGAACGTTCTGGCTGGATGGAGCAGAGCTACTTTCGGAGATGTTTTCCAGGAGGCACGTCGGGCCGAGGACGCTGCCTTGGCGGCGGAATAGGACTATGAGCTTCATCCTTCAGAGAGGGGGAGGGCTTCCTGGATGGAGGTCGTTGCCAGATTGAAGCAAAGGGTCCAGGTTGAGGAGTCTTTCTGGAAATAAAAAGCCATATTGAGATGGGACCTGGAAGGTGATAAGAATACTCGTTTTTTCCATGAGTGCACCAGGAGCAGGCAAAGAAAGGCGGGTATTCAGAAAATTATTCGGGCTGATGGTTCAGAAACTGGATCTGCTGAGGAGGTTGCGACAGAGGCGTCTTTATTCTTCTCGAAGCTGTTTAGAGCTGAGCCTATTTCAGATGAGGACGCCTTCCTCGATGTCATCCCTAGCATCATTTCTATGGAGGACAATTCTGATCTTGTTCGTTGTCCTGACAGAGCGGAGCTGTTGGAGATTGTTCGGGGGATGGACCCGGCTAGTGGTGCCGGACCGGATGGCTTTTCTGGGAGATTCTTCTCAGTCTGTTGGGATATTATTGCTGCTGACGTGGAGGAAGCAGTTGGTTCATTTTTCTTGGGTGCTCGCCTTCCGGTTTCCGTTGCGGATACCTTCTTATTTCTTATCCCAAAAGTCGAGCACCCGAGGAACCTTTCTGATTTTCGGCCTATTAGCCTTTGCAATTTTTGTAACAAAATTATTTCCAAGATTATTGCTTGCAGGTTGCGGGAATATCTTCCCAAAATCATTTCTCCAGAGCAAAGTGCTTTTGTTCAGGGGAGAGAGATTGTGGATAACATCATCATTGCTCAGGATATGGTGGCTTCTATGTGGGAACCCAACCATGGTGGAAATGTTGCTATTAAGCTGGACATGCAGAAGGCCTATGACAGAGTTAATTGGCATTTCCTCCTGCGGGTTCTTCGAAGATTTGGTTTTAATGTGATCTTCTGTGATATTATTTATCGTCTCCTGGCGGATACCCGGTATGCGGTTCTAATTAATGGCGCTCCTACTGCTTTTTTCTTGGCATCTAGAGGGATCCGGCAGGGGGACCCTCTCTCCCCGGCTCTTTTCATTATTGCTGCGGAGGTTCTCTCTCGGAACCTCAAGCTACTTCAAGATTCAAATAGGAGATCTTCATTTCATACGCCGATTGGAGGACCATGTATCTCGCACTTGGCTTATGCGGATGATGTTATTATCTTCACTTCGGGGGATATTGCTGGATTGCGTGCTCTCTAGAAAGTATTGCATGCCTATGAGGCTGTTTCTGGTCAGAAGATTAATTATTCCAAATTTGCCTTTTATACTGCGAATCCTTTGGGTGAGGATCGTGCTCGGACTATTTCTACTCTCTTCGGATTTAGTACCGGTACCTTGCCGTTTTCTTATCTGGGTTGCCCGTTAACTTGCGGGAGAAGGAATGCGGGGATGTTTAGTTATTTGCTGGATAAAATCCGTTCGAAGCTGACGGGCTGGCAAAACAAGATACTTTCTCCTGGGGGTAAGTTGGTCCTTATTAAGAATGTTCTTTCATCTATCCCTATGTATACATTGGCCGCATGTTATCCTCCCCGGACCGTTCTTCGGACGATTGAGAGGATGTTTGCGGCTTTCTTCTGGGGTAGCAAGGATGGGGTGGCTAAGAGGAGTTGGCTGGCATGGCGGTTCGTTACGCGGACTAAGTCCGAAGGAGGCCTCGGGATCAAGTGCCTGAATGATATTATGAATGCCTTTTCTATGAAGCTTTGGTGGAAGTTGAGGCATGGGAAGGGCCTCTGGGTGGAGCTTCTTAAATCAAAATATTTTCGTAAGCGTCATCCATGTGATGCGTTTATGACTTCCAAGTGCTCCCATATTTGGCGACGGATTTTGCGGGGGAGAAAATTGGCGGAACCGTATATCTCATTTAGACTTGGGCGTGGCGAAGGCTCAGCGAGGTACGAAGCTTGGATTCCGGGGGGTCCTCGATTGAATAGTGTGGCTATCCCATCGGATGTGGGGGTGACTTCTAGGACCAGACGCGGAACGGAGAGACGGACTCGGGTGCGGAGACGAGCACAGGTAAGGGAGTCTGCTGATTTCGGCCGGACGGGTCCTTTGTTAGCCAGCATGGAGGATCGGGTTGGGGGGAGGGTGCTGATTCGACGGCTTCACAGCGTTTGGGCACTGGGAAACTTCGGAGATCGGCTAGATTGGCTGGGAGAAGGGTGGTTTATCCCCAACGCACGGTGACTGTTCGGGCTCTTTCGGATAGGGGAAGGAAGATCAGAGATTCTAGGGCGAGGAATTCTGATAATGGTGGCCCGACTATCCGATCTTTTTGGACAGCCACTGGATGTGATCTATCTTTGTTTTTGGAGCAATTTGGAGTAGAGGCAGTGGGGCGGCTCAGAGAGGCGAATCTGACTTGTACTTTGGCTCCTGATTCTCTGGTTTGGGGTGAGCGAAAAGGTTCTTTTACGTTGGCTGCGGCTTGGAGATGCTGTCGGATCTCTCACCCTACATCATCACTCTTTTATAATATATGGGGCAAGTGTATCCCGGCGAAGTGGAGCATTCTGATGTGGCGGGTCTGCCACAACCGGCTTCCTACGGATGTCATCATTCAGAAGATTGGATTCCATCTAGCTTCCAGGTGTCATTGCTGTCAGGTTGAGCATGGGGAGACCCTTCAGCATATATTTTTCACGGAGATCTTGCTAAGAAGGTTTGGTCTGCGTTCCGGGGTTTCTTCCAGACACGGATGCATAGTGACTTTCTAGTTTTCCTTCAGCGGTGGTGGCGGGGCCAGGGTAGTCATCATCGGAGATCACTGGCTGGTGCGATCATTTGGGTGCTTTGGAAGAACAGGAACAAGCATCGATACGAGGGGCGTGGAGCTGGGTCGGACTTCTTGGTTCGGGAGGTGAAGCGACAGTTTCGGAAGTCGCTTTCGAGTTATCGTCATCTTCCGACTATTCCTCATTGGGCTTTAGAGTAGAGTTGTCTTTTCTTTTCCTTCTTTGTCTTTGTTACCATGAGGTCGGATGTACTCATTACCCTCTTCTTTCAATAAAGGTAACCTTTTAAAAAATATATATATATATATATATCGGACGGAGTTCAAGCCCCCACGGGGGCGGCTTGGTGGTTCGCCCACGGCCCCCGGGCCAAGCGGTGGCTGGGTGTCTTTGACACGGCCGCTTGGTTTTAAAAAAAAAGAATATATATATATATATATATATATATATATATATATATATATATATATATATATATATATATATATAGGGATCATGTGACACATATAATCTGACATCTAAAAAACATACAATCTCAGCCGCACATCATATAAAATAAATGGTTTAATTTAAATGCATACCAAATTTACATACACGAAAGTTAAATTTGACATATATGCTAATTAATAGTAGGTTGTACTAATTAGTGGAATATTCAATTTGGTATGCATGTTAATTATCACAATACTCTATCAAATCTAAACCATTTATTTCAAAAGATGTGCGGCTGAGATTGCGTAATTTTTTTTTATAAGTGTCCCCATATTACTCTGACAAATCTGAACCATTTATTTTAAGGAGAGCAGGTGTGTGTGAGTAATATATATATATATATATATATATATATATATATATATATATATATATATATATATATTTATATATATATATATATATTTTATATATATATATATATATATTTTATATATATATATATATATATATATTATATATATATATATATATATATATATATATATATATATATAAATATATAAATATATATATATATATATATATATATATATAAATAAATAAATAAATAAATAAATAAATATATATATATATATATATATATATATATATATATATATATATATATATATATATATATATATATATATATATATATATATATATATATATATATACTAGTAAATGCACGTGCTTTTTACGTATAATCATGTATAATAAGAACATTATTCAATTATAGTCAAATATTTCTTCTAACTCCTATGGTTAAGGTGGGAGGTATTTTTCTTATTTGGTTGAGTTTGATTCCTCATGTTGAATATATATAACAATTTTAAACTTTTTTCAACATTTGTTTACTTAATATATTTTTTTAAAATAAATGAACCGTGATATAATGACGGCTTAGACGGCTCACTTTTGAACCGTTTTGAAGCCTCATTATATATATATATATATATATATATATATATATATATATATATATATATATATATATATATATATATATATATATATATAGAGAGAGAGAGAGAGAGAGAGAGGAAGGATAGGCATCTCCGCACTTTTTGCATCCCCAAGCATCCCCCCTACTCACACCGTTGGATGGTGCTTTAAGTCATCTAATCTTAACCATTGATTTACCAACGGTTAAGATTAGATGACTTAAAGCACATCCAACGGTTGTTAACATGGGGATGTTTGGGGATGCAAAAAATAAGGGGATGCGGATCCCTCCTCATATATATATATATATATATATATATATATATATATATATATATATATATATATATATATATATATATATATATATATATGAAAAAAATTTCAATACAAACATCTAAAAATTTGTATCGATACATCCCAAATCTTAACCATTGGTTGTTGATCCAATGATTCTTATTAAATAAGTTTTCTTGGACTACTAATAGAGTAGAGAACATCATTTAATGCAATTTTTGACTTTTGACCTCTTGGTAACTTGCTAGTTTAGGTTATTCTTGACTTCAATTTTTTCAATGAACACCCTAAATTAACTCATATTTACTTTCTCTTTAAGCTGATAAAAATTCACAAAATACCTTAAATTAACTTATATTGGATTGATTTAATTTGCAGCCTTGCTACATTCAATATTTTGAAGAACAAAAATCCACCGTCGTCGTCGCCGTCACCTGGCCTAATTCAATGATATTCAAATTTTGTTCAGCCATACAGTGGAAGCTTGATTAAATGATATTCAGATTTTCTTGAACATGCTTTAATAGTAAATGAATAAATGATAATGAGATTAGATTGGCCATGCTTTAATATTTTCCTCAATAGGATAGTGGGTTCATGATATTTATTAAAAGTCAAAATTATGATATTTGCTTAAATTTTCGATAAATGATATTAAAATTAACGTAAAAATTCAAATATACTTTCGAATATGATATTAAAAATACTGTAAATATTAGAAAGATGGTTAATATGACTAAATGTCATAATAAAAAAAAATCCGTTCTCTTCGAAAATATTATCATTAGAAAAGTAAAAAAAATATTATCGTTAAAAACCAAAACAGATTTTTTTTTAAATAAGTGAGCAGTAGGCGTTCAATACAACTTAAACCAAAAATAAAACAAAAATATTTTAATGAATGAAATATGCGTTAAAAAAATTTAATAAATTAGTGAGCAACATGCATTAAAAAACCAAAAATAAATAAATTAATTAGTAAGCAACATATATTTAAAATCTATTTTTTTTCCAAAGACAGAACAGAAACATACGTTAGCAGCAGGCGTTAAAAATCAAAAATAAAATAAAATAGTGGAAGCTTAATTAAATGTATTCAGATTTTCTTGAACATGCTTTAATATTAAATGAATAAATGATCTTGAGATTAGATTGACCATGCTTTAATATTTTTCTCAATAGGAAGTGGGTTCATGATATTCATTAAAAGTCAAAATTATGATGTTTGCTTAAATTTTCATTAAATGATATTAAAATTAACGTAAAAATTCGAATATACTTTGAAAAATGATATTACAAATAATGTAAATATTAGAAAGATGGTTAATATGACAAAATATCACATAAAACAAATCCGTTCTGTTCAAAAATATTATCATTAGAAAAGTAAAAAATATTATCATTAAAAAACCAAAAAAGATTTTTTTTAAAAAATAAGTGAGCAGTAGGCGTTCAATACAACTTAAAACCAAAAAATGGAAATTGCTAAAATACCCACTTATGGGGTGGGTGTTTATGAAAAATTCACCCGCAGAATGAGTTTTATGAAATACCCAAAATTATGTATTTTTACGTTAAATATTCTAAGATTTTCTTTAGATGCTCTGTATTTACAAATTTGCCATTTTTATAATACCATAACTACCCCCTTCGTGCAAATTTGGTCATATATATGTATTTGAATTCATAAACTCAGATTTGGATTGCGATTTTTGCCTTCTTCTTCTTCTTCTTCACGAGAGATCTGAATTCCATTGCTCTCATCTTCAACAGAGATTGTAAAGATCCTTCATAGTTCACTGTGCTTTTCTTTAGTCGAACTTCGATCATCACTCATCATCATCATCATCTTCGTGGAGAGATTTGAATTTTTTGGTGATTAGGTCACTGTGCTCGATTGTTTGCACTGATATAAAACAAACAACAATGAAAAGTATGATATCAATCAATATATACTTAAAAAAAAAGAAAAAAAAGATCATTCTCCGTGATCTTAACATGGGAAACAACCATTCTCTGTGATTTTAACACGGAGAATGGTCATTCTCCGTAATTTTAACACGGGGAATGACCATTCTCCTGCATTCTAACACGAAAAATGACCATTCTATGTGATTCTCCGTGATTTTAACACGGAGAATGACTATTCTCCTGCATGTTAACACCGGAATGGCCATTCTTCGTGATTTTAACACGAAAAATGATCATTCTCCTACATTCTAACACGGGGAATGACCATTCTACATAATTTTACAACGGAGAATGGCCATTCTCCATAATTTTAACACGGAGAATGACTATTCTTTGTGATTTTACAACGAAGAATGGTCATTCCCCGTAATTTTACAATGGGGAATGACCGTTCTCATGTATTTTAACATGGGGAATGGCCATTTTTCGTAATTTTAACAATGGATAATGACAATTCTCCGTGATTTTAACATGAAGAATGACATGCATTTTAATACGGGGTATAACCACCACTTTTCTAAATTAGGGTATTTTAGTAATTTTGTGATATTTTTGAATTTTTATTATTTTATTAGTTAATTTGAATGATGTGTAGCTTTGAATGGTATTTTGGTAGTAGAAGATGGTATAAGCTTAGTCAACCTTGTCTAGAAGCCTAATAATGTAATTAGGTTTATTATTGACTTATTAGATTGTTACGCCCCAGAACCAGAATAATGGAGAGCAGGGGAATGACTCAGCCAGCTACGTATTACGGGTAGAGGAATACCGTATAATACGATCAATGCTGTCTAAAAGACGAGGGGGTGCATACTACATGAGAGTCTCACTATGGTCACTTCACATCTGTTGTCTCAATCATTCAAACAAGAAACAGTAATAGAGAACATATAAGATAAAGCAGTAAGGCATCCCAAACGCTCAGTCAAAATGTTCTTGATATCTGGCTTTACAAAACATAGCCAGATGACGAAGCAAGGTATACACAATTGTTATCAGCTGCAGCCTGACTTAGTTACAATTATGTAAAAGTAAGTACAAGATAATCCGACTAACATGTCGGTGCCAAACAGCAAAGTATAAAGTAAATAACAAAACGAGCGGGGAAGTAAGGAACCCACTCGAGTCCTCCTACGATCATTCCTCTAGTATTGACCATCTTGGAGGTGGAAGTAAGCTGAGTCCTCGAGAACCAGCTCTAAATCTGGCCATGCAAAACCAGAGAGGTTAGACCTCTAATAGCAAGTACCGCAAGGAAGCACGATATGAAGAATTTAAACCAGTAACTAAGAGAATATAATAATAGATCTCTGCTTACTACTGGGATTCACATAACGTCACGACACTTCGAACCAACCTCACAACCAAACAAGGACAGAAGTTGGCCCGTCATGTCTCGACACTCTGATCATCTCAGTTAGTCAACAGAGTAGGTACAGTACACAACCAAATCAATTTAAACGGCCATGCAACTACTACGGCTTGCTATTGTGGGTTCCAAGTTATCTTGGAACTATGCGATAAAGGATTCCTCAGTTCTTACTATGTACAAGCAAGGCTAGTCTACCCAATCAATCAATTGCGCCAATCATGAATTAAACGAGTCCCAGCGGGACGTCCGTCATCAATATACAATATACAATAAATAATATAAATAGATACCGCTTCCTGCCCGTGTGGCAAATTTGCAGTATCTGTGGGAACCAGCCGGCCTGTCGGGCACTTAATAGTCCTAAAGAGGGCTGCCATGTAAGAACTCGGGAATCCGTTCTCTCCATACAATCATTATTTTATTTAACTTAATAGCCTCTATGTTGAGTGAAATCCCATGCCGTGGATCATGGTCATTCGGAATGAGTACTTTCGTACGGGGTATGATATGCACATCTCTACAACGATACCCGTGCGGTTAGGTTGTAGGTCTTACATAGCATAATACAACAATCAAAACTAGCCACGGAATAATTATGCCTTGACCATAAAGTACACATGCTGCTTTTGTACAATAGATAAAGAAATTAAGCCTGCATGTATCTATATGTCAATATTCAGAATCAGCCAGTCGATTGCAATAGTTCATAGTTCATATGAACGTGTCTCATTCATTCAATTCAATAAGACGACTAGCCAGTCTCTTAGTTCCAACTAGGAACGCATGATCAATTATTAGTCAAGGTCGTAATCAATATCAATCAATATTAATTCGAGACAAGAATCAGTCAAAATGCATCATGGTCATTTAGAATTTATGTGGCCGGGAAATTATAGAAGTTCATGCGGCTGAGAATGCATATGTGGCCAGGATCTCATACGGCCAGGAAGTGTCATGCGGCCACGAAACACAGCATGTGCCAGAAATAGCATGCGCCAGAAAATAGCATGCGCCAGAAACAGCATGCGCCAGAAAATAACATGCACCAGAAACAGCATGCGCCAGAAAACAGCATACGCCAGAAACAGCATGTGTCAGGAAACAGCATGCGCCAGAAAATAGCATACGCCAGAAACAGCATGCGCCAGGAAACAACATGCGCCAGAAACAGCATGCGGCAGGAAACAGCATGCGCCAGAAAACAGCATACGCCAGAAACAGCATGTGCCAGAAAACAGCATACGCCAGAATCAACATGCGCCAGAAAACAGCATATGCCAGAAACAGCATACGCCATGACAGCATGCGCCAGAAAACAGTATGCGCCAGCAAATAACATGGCAACAGTATTTTGCCGGCAAACAGCATGCGCCAGAAAATAGCATGCGCCATGACAGCATGCGCCAGAAAACAGCATGCGCCAGCAAATAGCATGGCAGCAGTGTTTTGCCAGCAACCAACATGCGCCACAGAAAACAGCATGCGCCAGGACAGCATGCGCCAGCAAACAGCATGCGCCAGCAAACAACATGGCAACAGATTTTTCCAGCAAACAGCATGCGCCAGGACAGCATGTACTGCTCATCTTCTCCAATCAGCCTCTAATGACCATAAAAACCCATGAACCAAAAAGACCATAAATCACTCAAAATAAGTCGAAATCAGGACTTCCAATAGTCAAAATTGGGTATAATCAAATTTTCTACAACATGGAACCATCAAAACTTAAAAAATAACAAAGTTACTAGATTAAATCCTAAAAATTCTAAAAATATATTAAACTTAGATCTACAATAAATGAGCCATAAGAATCGAAAATGCTAAGTACTAAAGTATCTAAGAATCTTAAGAGGAAGACAATGGAACAACAAAAATAAAAATCCATCAAGAAGCAAGTTGGCACTTGTCTAGCCCTCCTAGGTTGGTGGGAGAGTTATGCGAAAGAAGAAGAGAAATGAGAAGAAGTAATGAAGAGAGAGAAAGGGGATGGGTTTTAAATGAAGGAGTGGTGGTAGGTGGAGGTTTGTTTCGGGTAATAATGAACCAACATAATTAAAGCAATCCAAGCCGAACCCAAAGCAAAGCTAAAGCAGAGTATAAAAGTAGGAAGTAAATTGCAGAAATAAAATTACAGGAAATTAATTAACATAAAATTAAACGAATTTAAATACAGAACAATACATGATAAATATTAAATAAATACATTCCAGCAGTACATGTATTTAAAATACGTATTCCAGGGACGGAAAGTGACATCTCTACCCTCCTTAGAAAAATTCCGTCCTCGGAATTTCAAATCCAAGCAGGATAGAAACATCAAAGTTAAACTAATCTAAGTATAAGCAATTGAGTAAGCAATCATTCTACAATGCCAATAGCAAGTAACATATCTATGTTTAACTATCGATGACACCAAGCAATTCTACTCATAAGGTGACGAGCATGAGGAGTTAAGACAATCAAGGTATACAGAAAGAGATATACCTTGTGAGTCAAACAGGTACGGATACCGTGATCGGATGTCATCCTCACATTTTCACGTTGACTCCCCTAAAGAGTGATGACCCTAAGCAACCCGGACAAGGCTAATTGTACGGTTCTTGAGTATCTTCTCTCTTCGGTCCAAAATAGACACAGACTGTTCCTCGTAAGACAGGTTGGTACCAACAACCAGCTCAGAATGATCAAGGATATGGCTTGGGTCTGATACATACCTAGGTAACTGAGATACATAGAACACGTCATGCACCTCTCATAACGAAGGTGGAAGGGATAAACGATAAGCAACATCGCCTATCCTATCAAGGATAACAAATGGGCCCACGTACCACGGACTCAACTTTCCGCGAACGCCAAATCTAATGATCCCACGGGTAGGTGAGATCCGTAAGAATACGTGCCCCCAACGGAAAACTCTAGCGGCCTACGATGCTGGTCCGCCCAATGACGATGCCGATCCTGCGTAACTCGAAGTCGCTCTCTAATTTCCTTGACCACTTCAACTGTCTGGATAATCATTTCCGGGCCTAACATCTTCCTCTATCAGATATCATCCTATGCCAGTGGCGACCTACAATTCTTACCATATAGTGCTTCAAATGGCGCCATCTGGATACTGGCTTGATAACTGTTGTTGTATGAGAATTCGACTAAGTGCAGGTAGTTCTCCCAAGATCCTCCAAAATCCAGAGTGCAAGCTCGCAACATATCCTCTAAAGTCTGAATTGTTCTTTCTGATTGCCCGTCCGTCTGTGGATGGTAAGCCGTGCTAAATCTTAACTTGGTACCCAGACTATGATGTAGACTCTTCCAAAAATATGATGTAAAATGGGTATCTCTGTCTGACACAATACTGACAGGGACTCCATGCTGCCAGACTATCTGCTGCATATACAACTCTGCCAACTTTTCTGTAGATTGTCCTACTCTGAAAGGAAGAAAGTGTGCCACCTTCGTAAGCCGATCTACTATCACCCAAATAGCATCTTTACCACTTGGTGATCTCGGTAAATCGGTCACAAAGTCCATTGTAATTTGTTTCTATTTCTATTCCGGAATAGGAAGCGATTGCAATAATCCAGCCGGCCTCTGCTGTTCTGCCTTCACTTGCTGACAAACCAAACAACGGGAAACAAATTTAGCTATCTACCTCTTCATCCCGTTCCATCAGAAGTGCTGCTTGATATCTTGGTACATCTTGGTCCCTCCAGGATGTATAGAATACTGAGAACTGTGAGCTTCTGCCATAACCTCCTGTCTGATATCTCCACTAGGCACACATAGACGTGACCCAAACCTAAGTGTACCATCTTCATAAATTTGCATCTCCTTTCTGATTCCTGACTCACATTCTGCCCTAAGCTTCTGAATCCTTGGGTCCTGTGCCTGAGCTGGCTTGATCCTGTCTACCAAGTCGGATTGAACTTGTAGACTTGTTAGAACTCCTACATCACTAGGAAGTATAACTTCGATGCCCATCTCCTGAAGGTCTTCTAAGATATGCCTCTGTGTTGTCAACATAAATGCGCCGCCTCTCCTGCTGAGAGCGTCTGCTACCACATTAGCCTTGCCTGGATGATACTGAAGCTCTACGTCATAATCCTTGATCAGCTTTAACTATCTCCTCTGCCTCATATTCAGCTCCTTCTGAGTAAAGACGTACTTCAGACTTTTGTGGTCTGTGTACATGTCCACTCGATCACCATATAAGTAATGCCTCCATAGCTTCAAAGCAAATACTACTGCCGCCAACTCCAAGTCATGAGTTGGGTAATTCTTCTCATGGTCTCAAAGTTGCCTAGATGCATACACTATCACCTTCCTATGCTGCATAAGGACACATCCAAGTTCTTTACATGACGCATGACAATATATAGTGAAACCTCCGGGCCCAACTGGCAATATAAGAATAGGTGCTGATATCAACTTCTGCTTCAAGTTCTCAAATGATGCCTGACATTCTGCAGACCAGATGAATGGTACATCCTTTCGTGTCAAGCGGGTCATGGGTGCTGAAAGTCTTACAAAGTCTGCTATGAATCTCTTGTAATATCCCGCCAATCCTAAGAAACTCTGTACATCTGCTACGGTCTTGGGTACTGGCCAACTCTCTACTGCTTCTACCTTCTTGGGATCCACTGCTACTCCAGCTCCTGATACGATGTGCCCCAAAAATGAAATATGGTCTGACCAAAACTTATACTTGCTGAGCTTGGCATACAACTGGTTCTCTCTCA
This sequence comes from Iris pallida, assembly GCA_029216955.1. Classification (NCBI taxonomy): domain Eukaryota; kingdom Viridiplantae; phylum Streptophyta; class Magnoliopsida; order Asparagales; family Iridaceae; genus Iris; species Iris pallida. Next base: position 5,435,888 of record JANAVB010031218.1, read on the forward strand.
GAACCTGTAACACTTTTCGGAGGTGGCCCTCATACTCCTCTTCACTGGCAGAGTATACGAGAATGTCGTCAAGAAATACGACGACAAACTGATCTAAGTACGACATAAAGATGCGGTTCATCAAATCCATAAATATTGCTGGAGCATTGGTCAAACCAAACGATATTACCAAGAATTCATAATGCCCATACTTCGACCTGAATGCTGTCTTGGGAATATCCTCCTTCCGAACCCTTACTTGATGATACCCTGAATGAAGATCTATCTTGGAGAAAACTCTAGCTCTGCTCAACTGATCAAACAAGTCGTCGATCCTGGGTAGTGGGTACTTGTTCTTTACTGTTGCCGCGTTAAGCTTCCTGTAATTGATGCATAATCTCGATGACCCATCCTTCTTTCCCACAACTACCACTGGTGCTGCCCATGGTGATATGCTAGCTTGGATGAACTTCTTCTCCTTTAGTTCCTCTATGTGCTGATATACCTTGGCCTGTTCTGAATCCGTCATTCTGTAAACTCGATCTGATATCGGTTTAGTTCCAGATACTAATTCTATGCTGAACTCAATATCCCTAACCGGTGGTAGACCTAGAATTTTTTTTTGGGAAATACGTCCAGAAACTCTTCAACTACCTTCGGAACTTGAACTTCTTCCATTTTTGTCACTACTCCCTGCTCTTGTTGAGTTGCCACTGATCTGACTAAGGTGAACCGCTTCATGCCTGGAATATCAAAAGATACACTCCCTCTACGATAATCTATTATCGCATGACTGTCTTTCAGCCAGTCCATGCCTAAGATAACGTTGAAATTTCCAACAGAAAATTCTATCAACCGGACGGGTAAGGAATGTCCGTAAACTACAACGCTACATGCTAGAATAACTCTACTAAATCCTCCGAGCCCATAACCAGTAAGTATATTTAACCTCCCTGGTAATGCCTCGAATTCTAATCCTAGCCGTGTTGCAAATTGTGTAGATATAAATGAGTGTGATGCTCTCGAATCAAACAATGCTACTACGGGATATGAGGCGACAAGAATGTTACCTATCACAACATCTCTTGATGCTAATGCCTTCTCCAAGGACAGAGTGAATGCCTGCCCTCGACCTCCTTGTTGGTTCCCATGTTGCAGCCTAGCCTGTTGTTGCTGCTGGCCCCTTCCTTGATGATGCTGGGGTGGTCTATGCTGGTGCTGCTGCATCGACGGTCCCTGCTGCTGAAACATCTGAGCCTGTGTCATGAACGGGCGTTGTGCCAACGGTCTTACTGCCACCGGTGGTCCTCGATACTGGCCTGTCCCTGGCGCTGGCAGAGCAGGAAATTGTTGTACTGGTCCTTCTGACCTCAAATTCATGGGACAGGTGGTTATCCGATGATCTGGATTTCCACATATCAAACACTGTCCGTTCAATGTTCGACACACATCTCTAGTGTGTCCTACCTTCCCACAATAAGTGCAGCCCGCTGGGGGTTGCTGGTTCTTCCTCTGTTGCTGTTGCTGCTGCCTTGGTGGTACTGGCCATCGAATTGCCACATCGTGGATGCGAATGCCAATGGATGGTGCTGTTGTTCGTGGCGCTGCTCCCCCTCCTCCTTTAATCTGATTGTGGGATCTCTTCTGACATCCAGTCCATGCCGTGATCCTCTGAATGGTGATCTTATGCCTTCGGGTTGTCGTCAATACCTCATCGAAAGTCTGGTACTTGTGCCCCTCTATCAATTGCAAGAGCTCAAGATGAAACCCTTGTTGGAACCTCATAGCCCTCTGGCTCTCTGTTGCTACCATCTCCGGGGCGAACCTAATCAATCTGCAGAACTCCGCTGCATAAGCATCTACTGTCTTGCCAGCCTGTCTGAGGTTGATAAACTTCTGTTGCAGCTCAAACTGCGCCACAACCCCATAGTACTTTGTCTTGAATCTTGCAGTAAAGTCGTCCGAAGCAACAGGACATCTGATGCCTACTTCCTCTGATTCCCACCAATCACGTGCGAGATCCTGAAGTAACAACTTCACCTGATCCACACGTTCTTCCGCCGGCACCTTAGCTGCTGGCAAAATAGCCTCAATATCCTTAACACTACACCAAAATAGATAATTTGTAACACATTTTTTTTACGATTAGTAACGGTTATTACCGTGACAAGTTTGTAACAGTAATAACCGTTACAATATTTCAAAAACTGTTACTAAAATTCTAATTTTGTATTTTTGTTATTTTTATAATTTTGTAACAATAAAAACCGTTGCAAATGAAAAATAAAATCGTTACAAGTGAATCGAACTTATTTTTCACGCATTGTGGAGTTGAAAGGCTAGCCGAGTTGAAATATTCTTCCCGCATCATTTTTCATCATTCCTTCTCTTTCCCTCCCTCCGCTCAAAAACCCTAACCCTAAATTCTTCTTCTCCTCCTCCTTCTCCATGTACGTCAATCAGGGGAAGGGCATCCTCTGACGATCATAAATTCTTCTTCTCCTCCTCATTCTCCAGGTACGTCAATCCGGGGAAGGGCATCCTCTGACGATCACCACCCCCATAACGATATCATGGAGCTCTGTGAGAAATTCGTCGTCAATCAATTCTTCTTCTTCTTTGTTAGGGTTAGGGTCAGAGTTTTGGTGACGTTTATTGAAGTTGAATTGATTGGCTCTTTTGTTTTTTGGGGGATAATTTATGCAGGCATCGAGTGCCAGGCTAACCAGACGAGCGCGATGAGCGAGGAGTGCACCGTTGCTTGGGGTAATGCATCAGATCCTGATTAATTGATAGTTTATGATGTTCTTTACTGCTTGGACATTTTCTCGTAGTTATTGGTATGATCATTTAGAAGGTTTGTGGACTTAGGTTTAGATTTGGGGAAGAGGTCAATTATGATTGCTGGTGGTATCCTTACTCTTAGTAGACGTGTCATACCTAGAAGCTTAGGTTGATGTTAATTTATATTCGGAAATAATTTGTTCACTAGATTGATACTTGCTGATAAATTCATATTGGAGCAGTAATTTGTACTTGGATAAGATATATTTGTTCACTGTATTGATACTTGCTGATTTTGATTTTAGGACACCGTAGTCCTTCCCCCTTTCGTTGCCATCGTCGTTTGTCCCTACCTCGATATATGGGAGGTCGTCCACGTCAACGTCTACGAGCTGACGGTCGAGCAGCTCACCGTCTTTGAGTACCTCGAGTTCATAGAAGAGCTCGAGCTTTCCTTTCCTCCATGGATACCAACCAGGAATCCATGTAGAGATTCTAAGTTTTGTTTCTTTTTGTCATCTCAAGCCAAAGGTAAGACCACCCCCTTTGTCTGCCTCTGCAATCTTTTTGTCCATCTCAAGCCAAATACTAAGAAAAAGATGCAAAAATACTTCCATTCATACCACTAACATACACAATTGCACTTATATTTTTATCCGCCTTTGCAATCTTGCCTTTCTAAACTCCCATTTTCATTCTGAAAGAACCTATTTCTATTATATGAGTCTCATAATATTTAAATTTCAAGCTGAACCTTCATTCTTTGCCACCTGTTGCTCTTATTTCTTATAAAATGAAGCCTATGTTGGTTATATTGGTAGTGCTAAATAATTCTGGATGGTACATAGTTTAGTTCTGATCTATGACCGAGATTAATTATTCTGGTTGAAGCATCTTGTGATGCTGTGTCAGATTGAGGTTCATTCTTTACTATAGCTTGTCATATCTAGACAAGTCATCTTCATCAAGGAAGAAAGTTTTGAATACAAGTAGTTTTAAAATAATCTCGCTTTGGATCCAAGTTTTGAATGTTTTAGAGCTTATTTTAGCTGCACGGGAGGAAAAGGCTTCCCTTCCTTTCAGTCAGTGCTTTCGTTCAGTCGTCGGGGTAGGATTTGCTACAAAGAGATTATTTACTATAGCTCGAGGAGATAAAGATAATAGTAGAAGATTCTCTTTGTAGGAGTCGTTCCGTTCTTTGCTACCTACATAGGCGGAACCAGGAACTGTAGATGGGCCGTTCTTTGCTGGATATACTGCGTAAGAATCTATGATTATGGCACCAATAGCAATACCATATTGAAGCAACATGCATATGGAAGTATATTACATAACTCAGCTGTTGTGGACGTTGTCGTATTAAACAAATGAAGCAAACAATATATGCAGATAAAACGTTGAAGACTTACTGTTTTCAATTGTAGATAAGTGGGACGAGGAAGGTATTAAAATCAATCTCCATGGATGGAAACACAATAATGATTGATTTTGTTCCTTTTGATGATTCTAGTTTCTTATTAGAAAAAATATATATATTTGTGATACTTCGAGTGAAATATTAACATAATCTTTTCTACAAATTTGGTGTATTGTCAGGACCAACAATCCGCATCATTGGTGAGGGTATTGAAGAAGCAAATGATAGGTATAACATATTTGTACATAAATGCTTCTTAATTTTATTTGTAATAAGATTGTGAAATCAATACCAAGTATATAATATCACAATGAAGTTTGAGATTTTCCAATGGCATGTGAATGTGACCTACTTTACAAAGCTGATCATGGTAGTTTTGCTACATCAATTAGGAAGACCCCTTGAAACAGGTTTCGATTATGTCCAGTCATGCAATTGGCGGCTCTTATCTCTTTCATTTTCCACTTGTCTCAAATCTCCTAAAGCTGGATTCAATTCTTCGATAAATTCTGCTGTGCATGCCAATTCACAAAGTGGTAATCAACTTGTTGTGCATCTTCATTTTCTTTATAGTTGATAGATAAAGCTGACACCCAAAAACACTATGACATATTGGTTTGACAAACTTACCTCTTACCAACACCACCACACACACAAAAAACAATAAACAAAAACTGGCACTCATAGGAAGGGCTAGAACCTATACTGAAACTGAAGTTTGAACCATGATTTAAACCTTAAATTCCTTCTTTTCCGTACCTACTTGTTATTACATGCACTGGAAACTTCTTAAATGCTCATGAAATAGGTACTCCTTAAGTTGATATCAGGTTTGATGCTCATTGTTGATGGCAATTAGTAGTATTGTCGCACTAGCGAGAAAATTTCTATTAAATTGATGTCTGGTTAGTCTTTTTTTCTCACAGCAAATCCCGAAAGCCTTCGTCTTTGGGGCAAGTTACCAATTGAGTCGCTCTGTTCATCTCTTGAGAAGTGTTACTTTGAGCTTGGGGCATAGAATTGAGATGATATCCACAATTGATATGTACCAGAGTGTATTGAAGGTATCTAACTCATAATGACATTATTTTTTCATCTGTCCTTTTGTTATAGTTTTTTAGTAAAAGTTCTATACCAACTTTGTAAGATGTATATTACATGTTCCTTTTTAGACTCGTAGAGGAGGTGCATCTAAAATCTACTTTTGTGGTTTTGAGGAGTGAAGAAGGAAAAACAGCTAAAAGTGTAGCTATAGTTTTCTTTGAAACTACTGCAGAGCTTTTTACAATTTTTTGCAAGTGAGAAACTGGAATCATACTCTTAGTTTTTTCTCATCCCTTCCATTTTTTTTTCCTTTTTCATGATCCTGATATTCTATCCAAACACTATATTACACTTCTAGCTATTATGGATGCCCCTTCGTTATTCTCATTGTACTTGTATAGATAAATAAACCCCACAAGGTGGTGTGTTCCATCTTATTGCTGGTAGCTCTTATCTACTCATTACCATCAAAATCATTTGTTTCTTGGAATTTCTTGCCTTGTACTATTAGATTCATGCAAATATTTGCCTTGTAATATTTAGTTCTTTTATCCTACCGTATCTTTTTTTAAGATAAAATGATAGATATTCAACCAAGAATACTAGGCTACATATCCAGCCCACCTAACTATATAAATATACCAAACTGTTTTACATCAAAAATAAGGAAATTATGGGTCCCTTTCCACACAATAGCCAAATATTAGACAACCATAAGTTTCTGATTCCAAGATACTTTTAATACTAATACAACAACTAGATTGATCCCAAACTGTACTTCCTTTTTTCAAAACTATTTTTGAATCCCACTAAGCACCTGCTGGTCCACCACTTAGTTGTCATCATCTCTGGATCCCGATGAATTATTTCTGCATACTAATCTCATTATTGCTGGCAGTTTATCTTTCTTCTTAGCTGATAAATTACTTGCCAAGACTTGATTTTAATTAATTATATTAAACTAAATATTCTCAAAATACCTATACTTGCATTCTATTATTCTTTATGTTCCACATTATCTGTATAAATGCTGCAATAGTAAATACTTATTCTGATTTAGGTTAAAATCTTAATTTTCCTTTGATACAAACCTTGGGAGAACTCATCATAAAAGCTAGCCGTTAAGAGGACAACAACCAAGATCATGTCAACCCCTACCGAGTTTCCCATATAACTGATGTTGGGCTATAGGATCGTAACACCCTTCAACTCACCAACCAATTATTAACTGAAATTGGGCTACCAGCGATATTCCAGAATTTAAGAGTTCCCATATTTGAACAGCTAGAGTATATTGCATATATGATTACAATTACCAAATGAGAATCTTTGTTTATCTTATAGAAACATTTTTCAAAGTAAAAGTCAACTGGGTTGCAGCCAAATGTTGCTTGAAATAAGAATCAATAGTTATCAACAGAGGCATCTTTATTTTATGAAGATTTTAGAGCTTTTGGTGCTGTATATACCTTAGAGATGTTTGGTGAGCTGTCTGGTTAGACAGTCGAATAACAGTTTTTTTCCTCCAACTTTTTTGGCTCATCTTAAGAGATCCTCTTTATAGCTGAAAAAATCGATAATTTTTATGTTTGTTTTGTTGATCAGGGAACACCAACAGGTTGCATCTGGAGGACCACAAAAATCAGAAGAACTTAGGGCCAGGGAAGATCGTTATGCTGACCGGTAGTGATATTTTTGCTTCTTTCATTTAACTTGATACACATCTAAAGCATTTGGAGAACCAACTGGTAATGAAATTTTTGCTTCTTTTATTTAACTTGATACAAATCTAAAGTATCTGGAGAGCCACATTTGTAAATGCAAGAAACATCATATATTACAGCATTTGCATTTTTTTTAATACAAGGGTTGGTCACTCTTCATCCCAGTTCTAAACCCAGGGGTCCCTCACTCCACCAACCCACCCAGCACACACACTCAGTCACATACCAAAAGTTCTCAACCATTGTGCAACCTTTTGGACACAACCCAGGGCTTCGCATCCCATAGTGCAGCAATTGTTTGTGTTGCAATCTTGTTACGATTCATCATTTGGATAGCTGCTAATGCGTATTGCCTTAATGCAATTTCTGTTTTAAGATTCTTTATTTGTATGATTGTTTCTAGGATTTCGGGGGGAGTGGGGTGTGGGGTGGGGAGGGTCTTTAAAGTTCTCTTGTTTTGATTATTTACCAATACAACTCTTACTAAAATTGGCTTTTGGTTGTAGGTATGATGAATGCATGAGAAAATATGGTAATGCAAATGCTCGAGAACCAGGTTTAAGTTTTAAACCTGGTTCACCAATTAAGACATGATTATTCTTAGTTCTCCTAGACAAGATATCATGTACACATCTGTAGATTTCATCATCCCTTTCTATTACTGGATCAAGCTTTCTTGAGCATGCCATAGCTGTTAAATCCTTTCTATATTTATCTAAGGCTTCATACTTCCCATCTGTATCTGTGCAGAAAATTGAAATTGCAGATCATGGTTAATAACATAAATAGTTGGGTACACAAAGAAGCAAGAGGATTGACACTTTCATGGTGTCATCACTTTGGAGGTACAATTCATATATTTTCTTATGAGATTCCTACCTAGCCAACTTTGTAATGAATTAGGACATTTATGTACTGTCTCCCTTCTTATGCCCAAGGTTTTATTGCCATAAAAGCCATTTTCAGTACATGACATAGATTCCAAATTGGGCATAACTGATATGAGTCAGTCATTAAGCATATCATTTCTTCAAATTCTTTATCAGGTACTAAAGCTTTGATGCCTCCGTCGTTGTAATAATATTCAGACTTATATTCGAACTCTCCGGTTTGTCTTGTCTCGGTCCTTTAGAGTTCATACACTCTTGTTTGGGTCAAGTCAGTACATGGGTTTCAATACAACATCATTTATAATTTTAGCATCTATATTTTGCTTTACCTTTTGAAACTTAAGTTGATGTATCTCATTTGTTCCCCATGTCAAAAAAAACATAGCATAGTATTACTTCAAAATAATATATAATAATAATAATTCAGTAGTTAATGATTTGATGGTCTAGTAAGTATGAATATTTACAAGAAATATTTTAGTACACGAGGGTTACCTTGAGAACATAACCTCACACCTCATCATAAATGATATGGCTAGAGTTCCCATCGCCAGAACACAAAACCTGATCGTAAATTGTTGCACCATGCATCTTTCCCTCTCTCCCGTATGAATTTTGGCCCCTTGCCTATAAAGCTGCTGTAATTACTCAAAGAAATTTTTTATACTCGTATCCTCCTTTTGGTTTAGTGAAATAAAATGATTTCACCAAAACTATTTTCTAATGCAGTCTCTTCGTATACTAAAACAAAATTTTTGTTTCCTGATTTTTTGTTCTCTACCCAGGTCATGATAACTTGAGCCTTGCGGAGCAGTTCCAGAAGCAAGCACCTGGTGCAGCTGCTACTACTACAACTCAAGAGGATGAGGATGATGATGTCCTTGAGCTTGTTCCTGGAGAGACATTTGAAGCAATTTCAGGAGAGAGGAGTTTCTGGGGAGAAGGGTGATTCTAAAGTCTTTTTTTTGTATTTCCTCTTTTCAGTAACCAACCTTCTTCATTCCATCTCTATTAATTTTTTGGAAGTTTCTTTGTTGAGATAACTCATCCTACCTATTTTGTGAATTATGTTATGTAATTGTTCAAATGAATTGCAAATAAAATAATTTTTGTCTTTATCAGATGTTGCATGTAGAAGGTGTTTCAATGCTTTATGTACTAGTGTTGTTAGTTTCATTGGATGGTAACGTCTCTAATTAAATAGCTTAAAGCCATGAGTTCATCCGTAATGAAGAGATTGCAGCAAAGTATTTTTTTTTACTTTGGTTTAATCACTCTATTCTTTTATATATGTTAGATTAGATTGGTAGAGGGATATATTTGCTTAGAATGCTATTTATTACTTGTATGAAGTACTTGTCACTGAGAAGCATGTATATTCAAAATTTATTTTTTTTTCAAAAAAAAAAATGTTGTTACGGTTATAACCGTTACAAAAGTTAAAAATTGTAACGGAAGAATGCATATTCGTAACAATAATAACTGTTACGAATGTACATGTAGTCACGGTTATAAGCGTGACGAAAACCGTTACGAAATTTATTTTCGTCACGGTAATAACCGTGACAAAAATCGTTACAAAAATTAGTCACGCCTAATCCGTCACGGTAATAACCGTGACGAAAATTATTTGTCACGGTAATAACTGTTGGCAATTACCTATTTTGGTGTAGTGTAAGCCACGCATCTACTGAGATGGCATCTTCCGTGCCCTCGAAACGGCAGGGGTTGTACTTGCAAAACCTGGTTGATGCTCCTGAATCTGCCCTTGCCCCTCTTTCTAATGCCGTCTGCAATCCTTGGTTGAGGAGTACATTCTGCTCCTGCAACTGAGCATACATGCGCTGCTGGGCTAACATCTGGTGTTGCTGAGTAGCCATCATCCCTCTCATGATCTCCAGAAGGGCTGGTGTGTCCACTTCCACAGGGATAGGTGGAACTGTTGGTGGTGGTGGAACCTCCGGATACTGCGGTCCAGCTGCTGCTTCCACTATCACTTCTTCTTGAATAGCCTCTTGGGGTAGTACTGGCACTTGTTGCTGACCAACCTGGTCAGGTTGTCCATGTTGTCCTTGTTGCTGTTGTCCAGCTCTGACAGATGCGGACGAAGTGCCCCTAAAAAGGGACAATAGAACAATCAAACGACCGGACAGAAAAGATCAATAAAGTCAAAGGACACGGGAATGTCAAGCTAGGATTGAGAACAACGAATCATGAGATCAAGGGGGAACATGTATGATTGAGACATCCTATAAATCAAAACACCCCACAAGTCTAAAATCAGACCTACATGGGCCACCACTAAAACCTTGTCACGCCCCAGAACCAGAATACTGGAGAGCAGGGGAATGACTCAGCCAGCTACGTATTATGGGTAGAGGAATACCGTATAATACGATCAATACTGTCTAAAAGACGAGGGGGTGCATACTACATGAGAGTCTCACTATGGTCACTTCACATCTGTTGTCTCAATCATTCAAACAAGAAATAGTAATAGAGAACATGTAAGATAAAGCAGTAAGGCGTCCCAAACGCTTAGTCAAATGTTTTTGATATCTGGCTTTACAAAACATAGCCAGATGATGAAGCAAGGTATACACAATTGTTATCAGCTGCAGCCTGACTTAGTTACAATTATGTAAAAGTAAGTACAAGATAATCCGACTAACATGTCGGTGCCAAACGGCAAAGTATAAAGTAAATAACAAAACGAGCGGGGAAGTAAGGAACCCACTCGAGTCCTCCTGTGATCATTCCTCTAGTATTGACCATCTTGGAGGTGGAAGTAAGCTGAGTCATCGGGAACCGGCTCTAAATCTGGCCATGCAAAACCAGAGAGGTTTGACATCTAATAGCAAGTACCGCAAGAAAGCACGATATGAAAAATTTAAACCAGTAACTAAGAGAATATAATAATAGATCTCTGCTTACTACTGGGATTCACATAACGTCACGACCTTCGAACCAACCTTCCAACCAAACAAGGACAGAAGTTGGCCCGTCATGTCTCGACACTCTGATCATCTCAGTTAGTCAACAGAGTAGGTACAGTACACAACCAAATCAATTTAAACGGCCATTCAACTACTACGACTTGCTATTGTGGGTTCCAAGTTATCTTGGAACTATACGATAAAGGATTCCTCAGTTCTTACTATGTGCAAGTAAGGCTAGTCTACCCAATCAATCAATTGCGCCAATCATGAATTAAACGAGTCCCAGCGGGACGCCCGTCATCAATATACAATATACAATAAATAATATAAGCAGATACCGCTTTCTGCCCGTGTGGCAGATTAGCAGTATCAGTGGGAACTAGCCGGCCTGTCGGGCACTTAATAGTCCCAAAGAGGGCTGCCATGTAAGAACTCGGAAATCCATTCTCTCCATACAATCATTATTTTATTTAACTTAATAGCCTCTATGTTGAGTGAAATCCCATGCCGTGGATCATGGTCATTCAGAATGAGTACTTTCGTACGGGGTACGATATGCATATCTCTACAACGATACCCGTGCGGTTAGGTTGTAGGTCTTACATAGCGTAATACAACAATCAAAACTAGTCACGAAATAATCATGCCTTGACCATAAAGTACACATGCTGCTTTTGTACAATAGATAAAGAAATTAAGCCTGCATGTATCTATATGTCAATATTCGGGATCAGCCAGTCGATTGCAATAGTTCATAGTTCATATGAACGTGTCTCATTCATTCAATTCAATAAGACGACTAGCCAGTCTCTTAGTTCCAACTAGGAATGCATGATCAATTATTAGTCAAGGTCGTAATCAATATCAATCAATGTTAATTCGGGACAAGAATCAGTCAAAAGGCATCATGGTCATTCAGAATTCATGTGGCCGAGAAATTATAGAAGTTCATGCGACTGAGAATGCATATGTGGCCAGGATCTCATACGGCCAGGAAGTGTCATGCGGCCACAGAAAACAGCATGTGCCAGAAAAAGCATGCACCAGAAAACAGCATGCGCCAGAAACAGCATGCGCCAGAAAATAGCATGCACCAGAAACAGCATACGCCAGAAAACAGCATGCGCCAGAAACAGCATGCGCCAGGAAACAGCATGTGCCAGAAAATAGCATGCGCCAGAAACAGCATGCGCCAGGAAACAGCATGCGCCAGAAACAGCATGCGGCAGGAAACAGTATGTGCCAGGAAACATCATGTGCCAGGAAACAGCATGCGCCAGAAACAGCATGCACCAGAAAACAGCATGCGCCAGCAACAGCATGCGCCAGGAAACAGCATACGCCAGAAACAACATACGCCATGACAGCATGCGTCAGAAAATAGCATGCGCCAGCAAACAACATGGCAACAGTGTTTTGCCAGCAAACAGCATGCGCCAGGAAACAGCATGCGCCATGACAGCATGTGCCAGAAAACAGCATGCGTCAGCAAACAGCATGGCAACCGTGTTTTGCCAGCAACCAGCATGCGCCACGAAAAACAGTATGCGCCAGGACAGCATGCGCCAGCAAACAGCATACGCCAGCAAACAGCATGGCAACAGCTTTTGCCAGCAAACAGCATGTGCCAGGACAGCATGTACTGCTCATCTTCTCCAATCAGCCTCTAATGGCCATGAAAACCCATGAACCAAAAAGACCATAAATTACTCGAAATAAGACGAAATCAGGACTTCCAATAGTCAAAATTGGGTAGAATCAAATTTCCTACAACATAGAACCATCAAAACTTGAAAAATAACAAAGTTACTAGATCAAAACCTAAAAATTTTGAAAATATATTAAACTTAGATCTACAAGAAATGAGCCATAGGAATCGAAAATGCTAAGTACTAAAGTATCTAAGAATCTTGAGAGGAAGACAATAGAACAACAAAAATGGAAATCCATCAAGAAGCAAGTTGGCACTTGCCTAGCCCTCCTAGGTTGGTGGGGGATTTATGAGAAAGAAGAAGAGAAATGAGAAGAAGTAATGAAGAGAGAGAAAGGGGATGAGTTTTAAATAAAGGGGTGGTGGTAGGTGGAGGTTTATTTCGGTTCATGATGAACCAACATAATTAAACCAATCCAAGCCAAACCCAAAGCAAAGCTAAAGCAGAGTATAAAAGCAGAAAGTAAAATGTAGAAATAAAATTGCAGGAAATTAATTAACATGAAATTAAACGAATTTAAATACAGAATAATACATGATAAGTATTAAATAAATATATTCCAGCAGTACATGTATTTAGAATACGTATTCCGAGGACGGGAAGTGACATAGATTTCATTTAGAATTTTTATCTATTTTCTAGAATTATTTAATAATTTTTAAGTTATTTTTGTATAGGCCTTTAAGCCTTTTGTCATTGGGCCTTTGTAGCAACTTAGAGTGCTTGGCCCATGACTTAACCCTAACCTTAATACCCCCGTACCAATGGCCGGCCAAGCATAGCAGCAGCCCCCTCATTTGTGAAGAAATTCCATAGCCACTACTAGATCAAAACCCTAGTTTCCCTTTTCTTCAAAACCCTAACTTTCTCATCTGGCATCCGATTCAAGCCAAACAAATTGTGTTGCAACCATGGGGAGGAGAAGGACTTGCTGGAGTACTGTTCGCAAGGAGTTGGAGACGTTCGCTCGGGAGAAACCGGTCGTCGAAGCGCTCGAGGATTCACTTTTATTGAGATTCTGACTCTTAATAGGTAAACCTCATTCTACCATTGTTCCTTCTAAAATTTCTTCATTTTAGCATCCATATAGGTACTCCAGATCTGTGCATGAAGTTTGGTAGGATTGTGAGTTCGTTTGATAGCTGTATCGGACACGTGTTGGTCCTATAGAACACGTGTTCGACGAAATGCCACTTAGAACTGAAAATTATTATTTTTCAATTTTGTTTTCACGAATCCCTTGCTAATTAACAACTTTCATAAAGACAGATCGAAAATTGACATGATTTCAGTGCCCAAATCAGACATGGACACACGTGCACAATGCCCGTGCACGGCCCCGTGCATGTCCTGCTGTTCGAGTGTCGTAACTCGACGCACAGGGCTCCGTTTCACATGAAACTTTATGAACACGTGGGGGCAAACTCTGCCCACATGTTAGTAAAATTTCACGTTGTTTCGTGAAGCGTGCACGAAAAAATCTTGTGCGTACGGTTCAGCCCGTTCTGTGCACGCGGCTGAAAAGTGCCGCTGACACGGCCTTCGTACGCGAACGCGGCACGTGGAGGACCCGTTCCAGGAGTACGAGAACGTATCCCTATACCTAGACTACTCAGGGACACGATCCCGAGTCGCAGTGTGGCTCAAATCATGAGCCACGAGACCCGACACACGCCCACGGGTACGTACGCACGTGCACGCGCGCGCAGGCCGTGCGGGTGTTCGTGTGTCGCTAAGTGGCGTAGACGCGACATGGTGTCGTGTCAGCGTGTCCTAGACCTACTTCGGGACCTACCTAGCAATGTGCATGAGCACAAGGCTTCTCGTGTTGTGTGCAGCGTCCAATCGGGCGAAACGCACGTTCACGACATGCAAATTTAGTTTTTCGATACGCACTCTGTGGACACGATACGGACACGGGTTCGACCCCGTGAGTACCCAAGTACATCACACACATAGACACGTTCGTGTTTGCCAAGTTTCGTGAATTCTAGTTGTGTATATTGTATTTCGGGTATTGAGTTGGATTTCGGGTTTCGAATTATATATATAATTGAATTGTTTTGTCATATTTCAAATTGTTGAGATTTAATTCATATTTTCTACGTTTATATGAAGTTATTAAGATTCTAAACTTGTGGGTTTTAGTCCCCAATTTTACTTTCAATTATTTCCATCATATATGTATATATATATCCCTATTTGCCTTATGTGTGTGTGTGTATATATATATATATATATATATATATATATTTTTTTTTTTTTTTGTATATATATATATATATATATATATATATATATATATATATATATATATATATATATATATATATATATATATATATATATATATTGAAGAACAGATGGCAACTCTAGAGGGGGGTGAATAGAGTTTATAGCGATAATAGCCAATTAAAAATTGTAACTCTTTCACCAGCTTAAAGTAATCAGAGTAAATGCGGAAATAAATAAGGAGCAAGAAAGCATACGCAAACACAGCCGATTTTAACCTGGTTTCCCTCGTGTAGGACTAGTCCAGGCCTGAGAACTCTAGCTCAGGATTAAATTCACTATTTGTGAAATAGTAGTTACATCCTGTGCATTTTTTTCATAAGAGCACGTCAACTTCTTACAAAGATCGCAGTGGCGATGCTTGGAATTTTCCAAGCGACTTCTTGAACTCTTGCACAAACTTCTAACTGAAAAATGCTGAGCACTTGAGACTTAGAGAGCTTGTGGCTAGTAGATGAAGAAGGGTATGGCTTGTATTGAGCTTTAGAGAGAAGAGAAGAGAAGAGAAGAGAAGATTGGATGAATGAAAATGAGAGAATTCATGGCCTATTTATAGGATACCAGGTAGGCAGAATTCGGCCAAAATTCTGGTTGGATCATTCAAAAATTTGGCCGTTGGACAACTTGCAACCAGCCAACCCTAAAAATTAGGGTGCTGATTTTTAGGGGACAGAGTTCGGGCCGAACTCTGCTCTGTTTCCAGAGCACAAAATGGGTCAATGGTTCAATGGACTTATTTTTGGTTTGTGTGGAGCTATTGGATTTTGGGTATGGGTATAGGTAAGTCTCAGATGCTCAACATAACTCAGTTTATATAAGTCTAGACTCAATAAAATTGTAAAATACAGACTCAAAAAATAACTTGTATTGCAAATCCGAGCTGTCGTCTGACTTGTACTGGATGAAGTCGTCATGTGTCGTATTGAATAATCACAAGTATCATATTATCAATTCTATCAATATTTGGTTGACTGTGATTTTGTGTCAACAATCTTCCCCATATTGATAATTGACAAAATGATATTTTTATATTCAATATTCATACCTGGACACATTTAAGAGCAAAAAGTATAGCTCCCCCGTAATCAGTGCCGAGCTTAAAATAGCTTCCCCGTAAACATTGCTTTGAATCCTGTTGGCCTGATAAGAACATTCTCCCCAAAGCACAGATACAGATACAAAAAGAATATCGAATATACCAGAATCTCTCCCCCTTTTGGCATTTAGTAATTAACCATAAACATTAAAAACTGGCAAGCACACCAAAAGATAATAGAAGAAACTGCATAGAAACTTATAAAACGACTAAATGTCTCAAGAGTCACAACTCATAATAAGTCTAATACAATCAAAGTGCATAAAAACAACTATATCAATTAAAATCCAAAATGTATAAATCATAAGCTAAGATCCTCAGTAGCAGCAGCAAGTAGAAGTCCATATCCATCATCGAGCTCGTGAAGGCCCAGGGTCGTCTGATGGATCAGTGAAGGAACGACGAGGGTCCACGAAGGCCGCATCCGAATCCAAGTAGCGAATAACCCAAGGGTCATCGATACGATATCCCTCACGACCAGGGTCCCGCTCCATAGGAATAAGCATGGAAGGATGGCGAGACATGGAGTACCGAATATCATGCAGCGAGTTGCTGATGGCACTCATCTGCAGGGTGGTCCGATAATCCAGCTGAGTCTAACGATCATCCTCTAAGGTGAAGCGATCGTGGAGCATAGTCTAAAGAGACACGAGAGTGGCAGGAGGAGGAGGAGGATCCTGTCCAAGAGGAGGTGCATCCGGCTCATCGTCAGAGTGCTCAGACACGACTGGTGAGCCAACGGCTGCCTGAAGCCTCCGTGCCTTAGAGAGAAAGACAGGGGCAGGTAAGAACTGGCACTCATCAAGTGGTATGCGAAATGCACGAAATACCATAGGAATATACAAAGCTTAAACCAAGGATCTTGGTTTCTTCCTGCAATTAATCATCCAGTCTATCATGATACGTGGAAGATTAATTGGTACATAAAAGTGGAGGTGATACAAGGCCGAGATTTCAAAGTAGGTGACTTCATCGGTGGATCCCGCTTTGGGTAGAATAGTGTTGAAAATAATCCGATGAAGTTTATAAAAGTAGGGATTGAGATACTTGGCCAAAAGCTTGCGAGGACATGTGTTAGGGGTACACAAGTCGTCCTTGAAGCTTTCAAGTGAAGACCCATCGGGAAATTGAAATGAACGAGCTTCAACAAGCTTTTTCCATGAGTTTGGCTCTTGGAGTTCAAGGTGTTCGGCCAAATCAAAATCATCAAAAGATATGTCAATTCCCGCAACCCGTGAGAAAATATGTGTGTCATCATGAGTTAGGTTGCAGTAAAATATTTTAATAGCACTACGATAAATGACCGAGTTGGTGGTGACAAGTTCGTCAAGACAAAGATCATGAAAAAGTGAGTCATAATGAGAGAAAATAGTAAAATTGATAGGGTGACCCGCAAACACCGGACGTGTCCGAAAATTACTAAACCAATTATTAGACGCGTCGAGTGATACAAATATCCGGTCGTCAAAAGTGTTTGAGTCAAGTGGACGAGGTGGGTTGAACAACGGGTGGATAGGTGGTTGTTGTTCAACGGGCGGTTCAACGCGAGGAGGAGCATTCGAAGAGGACGCTCCCTCGGTTCGAAGTCTCTTTTCGCGATTGAACAAACGTGGAGCCATGAAACAATAAAGATATTAGAGGAAATTGAGATATAGAAAAGTTTTGAGATATACCTCAAAGTGATGATGAACAATGAAGGAGAATGGTGAGAGAGGCCTTCTCCTTGAGTTTAGGGAAGAGATGAGCTCTAGAAAGGAAGAACTAGGGTTAGGGTTTTGAGAAAAAGTGTTTGGAGAAGTGGAAAAGGTGGCAATGGAGGAGAAAGAGAGGGAGAGCCCGAATATATGTGAAGGGTTCCAATTGGTCGGAATAAATATGGACCATTGGATCTATATTTGATCAGCGGCTGAGGCTGTTTTCGGTTCCGGAACAGCCAGACCGAATTCGGCCCAAACTCTGGGTAGGGCAGAGTTCGGCCCGAATTTCGGATTCTGTTGACAGAACAGAAATTAGGCTGAAAAATGGTTAAGTAAGAGAGACCAAAGAAAAAGTAAAAGGAGTAGATATACAAGAAAGACCCAAGTGAAGAATGACAGAAAGTTAACTTTGAAGTAAAGTGAAGTTTAGAAAATTTGCATTTCAGCATGTGATAAATAAAAATGAACCATGTAATAAACAAGGAATTATGTCATAATTCAATATTTTGAAGCTGCCATGGGTTAGCTGCAGGGACCGAATCCCAGCTAGCGGTAGTCCTGAGGACTAGTGCACCGTGTCGCTTAGGCTTTTACGCCTTGTTGTCAGAAGGACCCTTTCGGCTTGTACCCATAGCAATTTCATCATAAAGGAATCAATACATACTCGATATTTATGCAGGTTTATTTTAATTAATAACAGCTTCATCCAAAATTCCAAGTTCACGACAAAGAAAATTGAAGCGCTCTTCGGATAATGGTTTTGTAAAGAAATCTGCTAACTGATGATCAGTGTCAATAAATTCTAAGTTAATAGTACCATTTTGCTGATGATCACGCAAAAAGTGGTAATGTATTCCATTGTGCTTCGTGCGTGAGTGACAGATGGAATTCTTAGTGAGATTTATAGCACTAGTGTTGTCACAAAAGATTGGAATATGCATAAAAGATAGGTTGTAGTCTTCAAGGGTTTGCTTCATCCAAAGAATTTGTGCACAACAACGCCCATCTGCGATGTATTCAGCTTCTGTTGTGGAAAGTACGACATAATTCTGCTTCTTGCTAAACCAAGAGACTAAAGCCTTTCCTAATAAATGACACGTATCGCTCGTACTTTTACGGTCGACCTTGCAGCCAGCGAAATCAGTATCAGAGTAACCATTGAGGTCAAATGATATTGACTTGGGATACCATAGGCCCACTGTAATCGTACCCTTAAGGTATCGAAAGATACGCTTAACAGCAGTCATATGTGATTCCTTAGGATTTGCTTGATATCTAGCACACAAGCAAACACTAAACATAATATCAGGGCGACTAGCAGTTAAATAGAGTAGACTGCCTATCATACCTCGATACTTACGTTGATCCACGGGTTTGCCGCTTTCATCTGGTTCTAGTTTAGTTGTAGTAGCCATTGGAGTGCTGATTGGTTTGACGTTGTCAAGGTCGAATTTTTTCAGCATGTCCTTTGTATACTTCGACTGACAGATGAAAGTTCCATTTGACATTTGTTTGACTTGCAGTCCAAGAAAGTAGTTGAGCTCCCCCATCATGCTCATCTCAAACTCGGTCTGCATACACTTGGCAAAATCTTGACAGAGGGTTTCATCAGTAGAACCAAATATAATATCATCTACGTATATTTGGACTAAAAGAATAGTGTCTTTAAAAGATTTTATGAAAAGTGTGGTGTCAATTTTCCCTTTTGAAAAACCTTTCTCAAGCAAGAAATTGCTTAGCTGTTCATACCAAGCTCTAGGGGCTTGTTTAAGGCCATATAGTGCTTTCTTCAGCTTGAAAACATGGTCGGGAAATTTGTGATTTTCAAAGCCAGGAGGTTGTTTCACATAAACTTCCTCCTTAATAAATCCATTCAAGAAAGTACTTTTAACATCCATTTGAAATATTTTGAAATTTTGAAAATTTAAAATACACAAAGCATCCGAATGGATTCTAATCTAGCAACAGGAGCATACGTCTCATCATAGTCGATACCTTCCTCTTGGTTATATCCTTGGGCTACTAGACGAGCTTTGTTGCGTCTAACTGAACCATCTTCATTTACTTTGTTTCTAAAGACCCATTTGGTACCAATAATCGAGTGATTTGCCGGTCTAGGAACAAGTTCCCATACTTGGCTCCTCTCGAATTGGTTGAGTTCCTCTTGCATAGCAGAAATCTAAAATTCATCATTAAAAGCTTCTAAAATATTTTTTGGCTCAATTTGTGAAATAAAGGCAGTGCTAGCAATAGAGTCTCTTAATGATGATCTAGTAGTTACTCCACGTGAAACCTCACCTGCCAAATTTTCTGGATGTGAAGGCTTGAAAGAGAATTTCTTTGGCAAGCCCTCCAGAGAACTGGTTTCGGTTGTGGTATTCATTGGAGTAGAAGTTGATGGCTCAACGTCATCATCAAGAGTAGCTGCTGCATTGTTATCTTCATCAAAAGTCATATTTGTTCACATTTGTAGACTCTTCCATAATTAATGAGCGTTTGTTAAACACTCTATATCCCTTGCTCTTGGCAGCATAGCCAAGGAAAATACCATCGTCATCTTTGACATCAAATTTGTCTAAGTTATCTTTGGTGTTAAGGATAAAACATCTACAACCAAAAACTCTAAAGTAAGAAACATTTGGGGTTCTCCCAAACCAAAGCTCATAGGGTGTTTTTTTCGTAATAGGACGAATAAGCACCCTATTTAAGATGTGGCAGGCTGTACTAACAGCTTCAGTCCAAAAGTATTTCGAAAGTGAAAACTTGTTCAACATGACTCTAGCCATATCGCCAAGAGTCCTATTCTTCCGCTCCACAACACCATTTTGTTGAGGAGTTCTTGGACAAGAAAACTCATGATCAAAACCATTAGAATCACAAAATTTTTCAAAATCTGTATTTTCGAATTCGCCTCCATGATCACTTCGGATTCGTGTAATAATGTAGCCTTTTTTGTTTTGAACTTTCTTAACAAAAATCTTAAAAACTGAAATAGCATCACTTTTATTTGTAAGAAAGAAAACCCATGTAAATCTAGAAAAATTATCAACAATAACAAAAGTATAGAGTTTTCCACAAGACTGGCTACTCTACTGGCGCCAAATAAATCCATATGAAGTAATTACAAGGGTCTAGTAGTGCTTACAGAGTTTATGGAATGAAATGAGGACTTGGTTGCCTTATTCAATTCACATTCGGCACATACCGTGTCCTTTTTGAATGTGATATCGGGCAAGCCTCTAACTAGCTTCTTAGTCGATAGCCTGGATATAGTATCCATGTTGGCATGACCAAGATACTGGTGCTATAGTAATCTTTCATCCTTATGAGCATATAGGCATCTATCTGCATTGTTAGTATCTCTAGACAAATAGAAAATATAAATATTATCCTCTCTTATCCCTTCAAAAGCGATGTCTCCTGTTGACCTATCATAAATAAAGCATTTATTTTGTCCAAAGTTAATGTCATATCCATGGTCAGCAAGATGACTAATGCTGAGCAGGTTATGCTTTAACTCGGTCACTAGGCAGACATCCTTTATTATAGGAGAGGAAGGATGACCAATAATACCATTACCTATAATATATCCTTTTAGGTTGTTGCCGAAGGATACATATCCTTCTCTCTTCATCGATAGTGATGCGAAAAGATTTGTGTCTCCCGTCATATGCCGCGAGCATCCACTATCGAGAATCCACTTACTCTTAGTTGAGGAGGGAAGGTCCACCTACATCAAGAGTAGATGTGACCTTTGGTACCCAAGTTCTTGAGGGTCCTAAAGAGTTAGTTTTCGGAAACCATGCATATATCTTTCTATCTACCAATCTTCTAATTCTATATTGTGGTGAGATGTGTCCATGTAATCCACAATAAGTACATATAGCATTCCTATTTACGTTAGGAGCATGCTGATGATGTTTATAAGTAGAGTGATGAGGAGTAGCATGATGATATGTAGAGTTAGCATGGTGATGATGACTATATATAGAGTGATGTGGAGTGGCATGGTGATATTGTCTATATGGAATAGCATGGTGATGATGTCTATATATAGAGTGGTGGTGATTTTGTTTTTGTGCAACATAGTGATGATTGTATCTATGTGTAGTATGATGATTCTGTGACATATGAGAATTATTTCTACGTATATGTGGTTTGTGTGTTTTGTGAAAGTGTGTGTATATGTATGCATGATTACGTGTTGCAGGTGGATGACGTGGTTGACTAGAATGAGTAGTGTCATGCTTTGTGTGTGTCTCATGTGATTGGATTTGAGGTTGAGCAACATGTTTTTCCAATTTAGTCTCTAATTTCTTAGAGACAGCCTGCAGTTCAGTAACTTTAGCATTCAAACCATGTATCTTAGTAATAGAAATCTTGTGGCTACTCTTTTCTTCAGCAAGTTCCGTGTTGAGTGTTGTGATTTCTTGTGTTTGTTGTTCAATGCGTGCTTCGACATCATGTAGGCTTATTTTAAGCTTAGATACCTCCTTTGTGACTTCCGTGGGTGAAGTGTCTCTAATGTTATCAAGCAATAAGAAAAGTCTTTGAATTTTGACTTCATGACTTTTGATCTTTTCCTTGGCATGTTTGTATTTACCAATGACCTTTTTGTGATCATCAAGTAAATCGGTGAAAGCATCGCCAAGTTCATCAAAAGTGAAGTCATCAAGAGTTTCGTTTGATACCTTGTCGGACGTTGCCATTAGGCACACATTTACAGTGTCTTGAGGAGAGTCCTTTTCTTCCTCGGAGTCACTAGCTTCGCTTTCATGCCAAATGCTTGTGTTGGCATATTTCTTTGAGGAGGCCTTCTTGTATGGTTTTTCATAACGATTGCTCTTCTTTAAGAATGGACAGTCTTTTCGGACGTGTCCCATCTTTTTGCAACCGTAGCAAGTTGGCTCTTCTTCGTCGTCTTCTTGTGGTTCCTTCTTTCTTCGGTTGAAGCGAAGGAATTTCTTAAAGTTGCAGACAAGGAGAGCTTGATCATCGCCTTCCGAGTTGTCGTCATCCGTCTCTTTGGATTCAGCCCTTCGTCGGTGAGCTTTGAGTGCGATCTCCTTAGACTTAGGAGCAGGCTCTTCGAAGTCTTTGAGGTCAAGCTCATGAGTCATCAGCTTTCCCATCAAAGTCTCCATGGACATAGTTGTGAGATCATTTTCTTCTATGATAGCTGTCACCTTAGGGTTCCAAATCTTTGGTAGCCTCCTAAGTAGCTTGCGAATGTTCTCGTGATTTGTATATTGTTTGCCAAGCAAATATAGGGGATTGATGATGTCGAGGAATCTTGTGAATATTTGCGTGATCGTCTCATTTGGCTTCATCTTGAAAGCCTCATATTATTGAGTGAGACGGCTTATCTTTGATTCCTTGACTTGGGTGGTTCCTTCATGCGTCACTTCTAGAAGTCTCCATACTTCGTGAGAGGTGGTGCATGTTGAGACCCTATTGAACTCATTCATGTATATAGCATAGAATAAAGCATTAATAGCTCTCGCGTCTAGACTTGCCTATTTTTTCTCCTTGTCAGAATATTTGTCATGTGGTTTCTCAACGAGATCACCATTGACAACTATCCTGGCGGGCTTTTTGTAACCATCGGTGATGATGGTCCATAGGTCGAAGTCTAGCGACTTGAGATAAAAGCTCATCCTTGTTTTCCAATAGGTGTAGTTAGTTCCATCAAATAGGGGAGGCCTATGAGTGGACTGCCCTTCACCGTGATTGGAAATCATGGATTGTGTGGTTGCCATGGATCAGCTCTAGGATGTTAGTCCTTATGAGAGAACAGAGCTTTGATACCAATTGAAGAATAGATGGAAACTCTAGAGGGGGGTGAATAGAGTTTATAGCGATAATAGCCAATTAAAAATTGTAACTCATTCACCAGCTTAAAGTAATCAGAGTAAATACGGAAATAAATAAGGAGCAAGAAAGCATACGCAAACACAGCCGATTTTAACCTGGTTTTCCTCGTAGAGGACTAGTCCAGGCCTGAGAACTCTAGCTCAGGATTAAATCCACTATTTATGAAATAGTAGTTATACCCCGTGCCTTTTCTTCAGAAGAGCACGTCAACTTCTTACAAAGATCGCAGTGGCGATGCTTGGAATTTTCCAAGCGACTTCTTGAACTCTTGCATAAACTCCTAACTGAAAAATGCTGAGCACTTGAGGCTTAGGGAGATTGTGGCTAGTAGATGAAGAAGGGTATGACTTGTATT